>AYEL01071832.1:0-56068 GCA_000484575.1 Olivierus martensii
TTTGTCGCAAATATAAAATTTTCAAAAATGATTTAAACGGTATTAGCTGTGGAATGCCATTGTTAACGACCCTGCCAAATATCTATACGATAGGTTGAAATACCTTCGTTTAAAGTCCAACTTTGTAAAAACCTTGTGCACTTACCCCACTCCGCCTTATATAAATTATATGTATTTTGATCATAATGAGAAAATTAATTACACATATATTTTTTATAATTTCATTTTTAATTATATCATAAACTTACAATTAAACATAATCAGTTGAAAAAAATCCAAATAATATTGTAAATTTCAAAGTATTGCATTTTTTTCTGTCTTGTTCAAGATGGCTGCCAATGGATCATCATGTAATCTGTAATTGAATATTGCTGTCTTTGCAATAAGTCAATCTTTCTAATTAATAGAGACAAAGGACGCCATATATTCTCCATGCAAAAAGTTTTTTTAAAATCAATAATTCAAAATCTTAAGAGATAATTTAAGAGTAAATTGTTAGATTTTAATAATAGACACCGGAATTTTATATTTTATTATTATAAATTAAGTATTGTACAGTTTAATATTGCTGAATATGCATATACATAAATGTGTCAGTTAAAATATATTTTAATTTTTTAATTAAATTTTAATGCAAATATGGGCTAAGTGTAGCTTATAACACGAAATTAGACCATTAATCCTCGAATATTTTAATTTATTAATTATATATTAAGATAAAATCGGATTTTTCGATATCTAAAAATTAATTTTTTTAATCGATTATTTATTTTGGCTCTTAATCCCTGCTTTATTTGTAGAATATTTATTCAGTGCACTGAATGTCTCATAATTTAAAGGAATTAGGCCAATATTGATGTTTCAGTAACTCGGAGGTATTTAATCAGCTGCATTATATTTTCGAATATTTATACAAACGCCTACTACCGTATTCTAATGAGCAAGATTTATTTTAAATAAATCTAACTATAATATAATGATTTTATTTCAGATCTTTAAACGTTTTTCCTAACTCCGTTATTTCAAAATGAATTTCTGCAGAATTTCTAATTTATTGTTAATATATTAAAAATTTAGATTTGAGTCATAGCAGAAAATATGAGATATTCTCTAATTCTTTAAATGTTTCTTTATTAAAGCAATAGTGCGAAGTTTTCAATTATGATATTCTTTTATTTTTGCACAGAAAAAGGCATTTTTGCAGTAATATTTTCATTAAATATTTTATGAAATTTAACATAGCTTTGTTAGCTGTAAACGATAAATCATTAGATGCAATCAAACAAACGCATCTGAGTAAACTCAAACTCTGCAAACATTAAATACGGAAAGCGGATTTATGCACAAAAAAGGCATTTTTGCAGTAATATTTTCATTAAATATTTTATGGAATTTAACATAGCTTTGTTAGCTGTATAACGATAAATCATTAGATGCAGTGAAACAAACGCATCTGAGTAAACTCAAACTCTGCAAACATTAAATACGGAAAGCGGATTAAAAAAAAAACTTTAATATGAGTTCTCTTCCTAAAAGTGCTATCCGTTATTAATTATATTAAATTAATTTTATATTTTTAAACTTAATATTTTACTAAAAAATTGCGCTTATTTCGTTGATATCTATTCCTGCAGTGCCAATTTAATTTTGTATAATAGATAATTTTTAAATATTACTCTTAAAATCGTCGCAAAAACTGATGATAAAATTAAGTTGTAAAAATATTTTTACTTTTCTCTAGCGATTAATCACGTAAAAATGATTTGAGATCAAGTTTAAAGGTAAATTATTATGATTTATATGAACAATATAAATATATTTGGCTTATTAAAAAAAATATGTCGATTATTTGATTAAAATCGAGTAATTATTTCTTGACTGCAATACGAACTTACTCTACAATAGTTTTTTATACTATTTGTCTTGATTTTCAACAATTCTTGTAGAAATCGTGAAATTATTTATTACACGTTTTTGATGCTCGTGTCAATAAGATAATTTGATGCTCGTGTCAATAAGATAACCGAAGGGAATTAAACATTAAAGATGCAAAGGGTAAAAATTAGAAAGGTGAGTTTTATATGAATTTAGATACAAAACATGAAAATTTTAATTGATTGTTGCCCATATGTCAGATTAGATACAATATGTGTTAGGCATAACTATGTCTGTTAAAAAATTAAATGAGTATGATTTATTCAATGGCTTTATAAAAATCAGTTTAAAAGTTCAGAGATAAATGTTCTTGATTCTATCATTCTCATCCATGGTCATCCTTGGAGATCTTAAAGTACTAGATAGGGAAAGTACCGACACTCTTTTCCGGTGCATTTGCCGACAACGCAGAACTGCCATAGGCTGCTCAGTATCACGTGACCTTCTTTCCGCCATTTTTGTGCAAAGAAACCTGTTCGTTTGTATATCGGCGCATCCTAAATAGTCAATAGAATTTAAATATCGTAACTTTTTATCGATATGATAGACTGTTAGGTAATGGAATGTAAAAGTAAATCGAAAGAGTGAAAGTGATATTAATTTCGAAAATGATCGTGAAATTATTTATTACACGTCATTAATTTGATGCTCGTGTCAATAAGATAACCGAAGGGAATTAAACATTAAAGATGCAAAGTTAAATTATACATTTTCGTTAATCATTTATTTTATATGTATAATTATATTTTAAAATGTTAAATCCTAAGTAAAATTCAATATTCATGATGAATGGGTGGTGTATATGGTAATAAATCCATCATGTCCTTATATTTGTCAGATGTAATAGATCTACTTTTTTCATACAAAGAAGGTATTTTTATATTTCCGAAATTACTTGGTCTTACTTCTTTCAATTTAATGTAAATTAGCACTCTTCTGCAATTTGGGTTACAAACTAATTTATTCAAGTTTTTAAATTGTACAAATGCTTTTGATGCTATTTCGCACCCTCTTCAGGCACATTAGTTTACCATTTCTAACTTTTTAACTAATTATAATAAATTATTCTTAGAACAATCCAAGTAATACAATTTCTTTTCTAACTGCTAAACCCTTCTTACTTCTTTCAATTTAACGTAAATTAGCACTCTTCTGCAGTTTGGGTTACAAACTAATTTATTCAAGTTTTTAAATCATACAAATGCTTTCAGAGCTATTTTACACCCTCTTCAGACACATTAGTTTACCGTTTCTAACTTTTTAACTAATTATAATAAATTATTCTTAGAACAATAACATATAAATTTTCTAACATTTTCAAACGAATCAAAAGAACAACATAATTACAATTCAAATTCATATTATCATATAAATACAATAAAATACAATATATCCCTAAAAACTATTAATAATACAAGAACTAGTCCTATATAATCTTCCAAATTTTACTTTCCTCTTCATACTTCCTTTATTCACTTCCAATTTCCAAAATTTACTGCACTCTCCTTTAATGCATTTTCCTCTCTATTATCCATTGTCCTTCGTAAGTGCCTTCTTTTTGCATTTCCTTTATAAGTGTGTATCTCGAGATACGCACTTATGAAGGAAATGCAAAAGGAAAGTAGTAGACAACGGGAGCATACTGAAGAGGATAACGGATAGTAGAGAGGAAAATGCATTAAAGGAGAGTGCAGTAAATTTTGGAAATTGGAAGTGAATAAAGGACGGGAGCATACTGAAGAGGATAACGGATAATAGAGAGGAAAATGCATTAAAGGAGAGTGCAGTAAATTTTGGAAATTGGAAGTGAATAAAGGAAGTATGAAGAGGAAAATAAAATTTGGAAGATTATATAGGACTAGTTCTTGTATTATTAATAGTTTTTAGGGATATATTGTATTTTATTGTATTTATGTGATAATACGAATTTCAATTGTAATTACGTTGTTCTTTTGATTCATTCGAAAATGTTAGAAAATTTATATGTTATTGTTCTAAGAATAATTTATTATAATTAGTTAAACAGTGTCTCCATGTCAACAATTTACTGGAGTAGGAGGGAACTGAAGACGACAGGCAAAGTGTTAACGCCGAAGCGACCACGAAGTCGAGTTGGTTTAACTGATCGGTTAACCAGGTATGACGATTTTACTAAATCGGCAATCCGTAGGAAGGTACACGAATACGTTCTTCGTAACGAGTGTCCAAATTTAGATGGATTAGTGACCGATATAAAAAATGACGAGACTTTGCCGACGATATCGCGATCAGCATTACATCGTTTGCTTCATGATCTCGGATTTTCGTACGACAAACGAACTCGTAATTCTGCATTAATAGAGCGAGATGATATTATTTCATGGCGCCATAAATATCTAAGAAAAATCAGAGCTAATAATGCGAGATGATATTATTTCATGGCGCCATAAATATCTAAGAAAAATCAGAGCATTCCGTAGGGAAAATAGAAGCATTTATTATTTGGATGAGACCTGGTGTAATGCTAGCCATTGTTTAAGAACTGTTTGGCAGGATAAAACCGTCAAATCCACTCGTGATGCCTTTCTGAAGGGGCTATCTTCTGGTTTAAAAAATCCAAGTGGGGCAGGAGAACGTCTCATCATTTTACATGCTGGCGGCATACACGGTTTTGTGGAAGGTGCTGATCGTGTTTTTAGATCCAAAAAGACGAACGATTATCACGAAGAAATGAACGGTGAATATTTTGAAGAATGGTTTAAAGATTTTCTTCGTAAATTAAGTCCTTCCAGCGTTATTGTATTGGATAATGCACCTTACCATTCGGTTAAAGCAGAAAAACTTCCGACCAGATCATGGACAAAGGCAAATATACAGACCTGGTTAAATACCAAATGCATTGATTGGCAGCCAGATATGATAAAATCCGAATTATTAGAAATTGTTAATGGTCACCGGTACAGATTCGACGGTTATAAAATAGATAAATTAGCTGCAGAAGCCGGTCATATCGTTCTCCGACTGCCACCTTATCACTGCGAGTTAAATCCAATTGAACTGATTTGGAGCCAAATAAAAGGTTACGTGGCACAGCGAAATACTACTTGGAAGATTTCTGACGTTAAAATGCTCGTGGAAGAAGCAATAAAAACTATCTCGCCAGAAACTTGGAGTGATTGCATCGCTCACATTAAAAAGATCGAGGAAAAATTTTGGACACTCGACGGTCTTCTTGATGCAGACGTACCTCCTTTAATAATTAATACTGCGGACACTTCAACTGATTCGGACACAGAGTTATCTGGCATCGAATATTTACCGTAGACGTTCAGTACAATAAAAAAAGGCCCTTTTCAAGGCCGGAAATCTTGGTAAAGAGAAGCAAATCGATTATTATAAATATTTAAGTTAAACGAATACTAAAAAGGCCCTTTTCAGGGCCAGAAATCTTGGTAAAGAGAAGCAAATCGATTATTATAAATATTTAAGTTAAACGAATACTATTATTTAAAAACGGATAATTCATTTCTTTAATAAAAAAAAATTTATTGTTTTCTTTAAAGAAATGAAGTAAAAATTAAATTTAAGAGATTCAAAATTATTTAAAGAACGGACAATTAATCGTTTTATCTCTTGTTAAAGTAATAAAGTACAGTACTTTAAATTGTATAAGACTTGATCAACGTGTTTTAAAAGGGCGTCCGTATAAATCAACTTCTAGCAGCGGAATGATACGTTGTGGGTTCTTTGCCAATCGATGACTTTCATAGCTCTCAACTCAACCTGGGACAGACTATAGTAACTTGCCTATGACCTAATCACGTCACATCATAGACAACCTAGTTCACTAGTTTGCTACCGGCCTTACAATTTATAAATAAACGCTAATTGGTAGTTTAACGTAACTAATTACTAATTAGCATTTATCTAATAAAATTGTAAAACAAAATACTGGTAGTTAAAGCTAATAAGGACATTAATAAATATTGTAAAACAGGGTAATCTATTAAATAAGATAATCTGTATAATTATAGCCTATTATCATTTTAAGGAGATGTATCAAAAAACTTATTAGAAATAAGCAGGGTTGCAGAATCGGAATCGGATCTTACAAATTTTAGGGAATCGGAGTCAGAATCGGATTTTTTTTTTAAAGGTGGAGTCGACGTCAGGTCTTTTGCCATCCGACTCTGCAACCCTGGAAACAAGAAGTTCATGTGTCGGTGTTTTCCCCCCAAACGCTTATTTATACTCATATTTATCAACTCTTTTAACAGTATTTTTTTCCGTTATGGAAATCACTAAATGCAAATTAATATTTAAAATGCTAATTTTACTAAAATTGACCTCTGATCAACTTCTACTAATGGTTATAAAAAGTAATTGCATTTAAAAATACTATTTTATATTTTATGATTTATAAACTTACATTAATAATTTTGATACACAATTGAGCTGTGTGCTCAAATGAACCAACTGAAACTAAAGCAAGCCTTATTTTTATAATATGTTTGATTGCCAAATGAGCCATATCCATTTAAAGGAGTAAGTTATAAGCTTTAAGATTATATTTATTGTTAGAACATATATACTGATCTCAAAAAAAAAAAAAAGAAAAACATGCATGAATAGTGATTTCAAAAGCATCACTTCCATTATGATAAATAGATCAAAGAATGATAATAAAATAAATATTTTTCAAACAACTTTAACAAATTTTTTCCTAATAGGATGAATTAAAATTTAAGAAAATAAATTAATATATTCAAGAAAATATTAGATTTGATTTTTTTTAAGAATGAAACATTTTATAAATAACAATTAATCTGATATTATTCAGTTATTGTTCAAGTTTCGCCATCTGTATTGATTGCAAGTTATTCTTCTTACTAATTTGTTTATTCATTTTTTAACAATCACCTTAAATGATACGTTCATTAATTTAATGATAAGTTCTCATTTTAAATTAAAATAAGAAAAAATAAACATAGACGATGAACATTTGAACTCTAAATACATATTCTTTAATAAAACGATATTAAATTCACAATAAAAACTCTATGCGCAGTAAAACTCCAAAGACTTACATTTCTTCAAAATGTTGAGATTTGATGCTGATTTAATGATTCAGATTTCGTAACTGAAAGTTTATAATATAAAATATTTTTCAATATTCATAATTGTTTAAAGACTATTTTCATCTATAATTTTGCAATAAATCTGGTTTACCATTTATAATTTTTTTTTCAATTTATTAAGGTCATTTCCTTCTTTTTTTATTACACTTTTTATAAGCATATTGAATTCAAAATTAGTACAGTGAGCCTATTAAATAGGAAAATAGAATAGGTATAAATCAAGCACAAAATATTGCGTTGTTTGCTCGAATTTTTGACCTACTTGTTAAAAATATAGAATGAAAAAGTATAAAACTAATATTATTATAATTAAAAAGCAGTGAAGGTATTAATAAGTTTTTTCTTTTAGTATGAAATTGAAAGAAAATTTTAGTTAACGATTAATTTAATAATTAAATTATTATAAATTCTAATTATCATCATTAAATATATAAAATTATCAAAAAATTCATGTTAAGATAATAAAAGCAATATTGCAAATTTGATTGAAATAACCTACATTTATGTGAATACTATTAAAAAAGATTAATTTCTATAAAAAAAAAATTTTATGCAATATATAAATTATATATGAAAATATCTGTTAGTAAAAGCGAAATACAAATATTTATGCATTACTTGAAGATGTTGATTGAATGTTACCATTTTTATTTAAAAACGAAGGAATATTTACGAATATTTTTCATGTTGTTTAGTATAAAGAAGGATATAGTATTATGCAATCTTTTTTTTTTTTCATCCGGTAACAGTTTGTGCGTAGAATTTTTGAGACCAAAATGTTCTTTTTCTTTTATTATAATAGTCCTTAGAGAAGCGTAAGAAATTTTCAGAAGGTGTGCGTTTTTTATATGGGTATTATATATTCTTTACTAATAAAAAGTGTACATGTTATTTTTCTTTATTAGTAAAGAGGTGCGGGATTAAAAAGTTTTGGAATTGCTATTCTATTTGGAACTAAATAGAACATTATATTTAGGATTTTTCATACTGATTTAAAAAATGCGCTCTCTATAAAAACCTATTGCTCAAGTTCGATGTTAATACAAAATTTATAACTTATAGTATAAGCTGCATATAAGCTCACCTGCCAAAATTCTGAGAAAACATTGTTTATGTATAAATACGATTAATTAGGATATTTTTATTAATATTATGATTGTTTCGAATGCAAGATTGAGATCCGAATGGCAAAAGACTAAAGACAAAACCCATATAGAAAAATTCTGATGTAGACAAAACATATATATACAAAAATATCATTGGATACAAATCTTGTATCTTCATTACTATTATCATTATAACAGTTTATTCATAACTTTGGGTTAAGTTTAATTTATTAAAAGAAATATAAAAATGTAAGAACGGTAGGTTATTAAATGCATAGAAGAAACAATCAGTGGATGTGAGGTATCGAAAGAGCAAAATGGTGATGGATATTTTTTTCATTCTCTGCACTTCACAAGGATAAAGATCTGAGTAAAAAAAAATTCTAGAAATTTTCGAATTCAAATAATTCCACCTTATACTTAAGTAAATAAAATTAAATATATAATGCATATAAAATACGACTGAAAAATCAATATGGACTTCCTTAAAATAAAAAAAAACACTGAACTGTATTATACTGTAATTATATTAATAATATTGTATTATATCACGTGTCACAATGATTTCAAACAGATACGGGTTGCATTTCGTAAAATGTTAAGGGAGGGTTACACCAATTTTTTATTTTATTTTAAAGTTAATGTTATGAAATTTATATATATGAGAGAAAATACTATATTTAATGTTTTTACAATTAAATTTTTCTCATATATTCTAAAAGAAATTAATAAAAAAATTTTTATGATGTTTTATTAGGAAATCAAATTCGTAAAAAATATAAATGTTAGGTAAAGCAATTATACTTTCTGCTTTCAGAAATAATGTCAAAACAAGATAGGATAAGTTTCATTCACATAAGATTAATACTTTTAAAAAAATCATATTGTTCAACTTTCATACACCAGTAATTTCCTATTTTTTTTATTATAAAATTGATAAATCCAATTTATATTAATTTAAAAGACTTAACACTAACCTATGTTGTTCCTATTGAATTATAGTATATATCTACCAAAAGTCATGTTTGTTTGTCAAATAGTTTTTGAATATTTGATTTCCTCATTTGAAGAATTTTTCAAAATATTTGAAACTTTAAATTGCTTTTTCTCAAAATTGAAGTTTAATTACACTTATTCAAAAGCATAATTATGCTTTCTTCAAAAAATTGTTAAATTACATTTTTTTTCAAAAGCATAATTATGCTTTCTTCAAAAAATTACAAATGTTTTTTGATAGTAAAAGACTTGAAGATTAAATAATATCAATTTTCAAGACATTAATATTTTAGCCATTTTTAGTCAAATTTTAGTGTAACTCTCCCTTAAAATATGAGGCTGAAATCTGTGTGCAAGACTCTATCCCGAGAAAGTGCATATAAATCTTATACCTGAATATTTAACTATAAATAATAATATTCTCTTATAATAAGAATAAATAATAAATATTTTATATGTACAGAATTGTAAATTTTTCTATATTCTAGATATTTTTTGTTTGGATTTTTGGTTCAATTTTTGTTGGTTGGATGGCATTCAACATCCAAATTATATACGATATATATATTATTTATAATTAATTAATTTGATAATTTTTATAGATGTAAAAATTATATACATTATTATTTTTGATAAAACTTAAGTTTTCATCATTTATTTTAATAAACAAAAATTGATTGAAAAGTAATAATTGTTATAGTAGTATAACAAAAACACATATGTTACTTCGTTAAATGAGGTTTTTGTCTCTATAAGCTTTTAAACATTAAGTTTTTACTTTGGAGTCCAAACACTTAAGGCTATTTGAATTTGTTCGGCACAATTTTGTTTCATCAATCTCTTTCTGTTATTTAAGACTGACCGAATGTATTAATTTATGTTAAAGGTACCAAGCATGATCAGGAGCGGATTTAGATATGGTCTTTATGGGCTGCAGCCCAGGGCCCCGTTCAATCAAAGGGCCACTTCACAGTCAGAAAAATAAAAATAAACAATTTAAATTAAAAATTTAAGAAAAAATAAATTGTATAAAATTTTTTCGTACCTGGATAAAATTTAAATCGTTGGCTGTCAACACTATTGGATTTGAATAAAATATCAAATATCAATGTTTTAAATGACAGTAAATAGTAAATACGAATCTGTCGGTAGTCGGTAAAATCAAAATAAACTTTGTCGTTTGTCAATTATATAAATAATGTGGCAACGTCGGAATGGGCGTGCAAATTTAGCTCCTCTAGAGTATTAGTTTATCATAGTTCTCACCGTTGGGTTAATTTAGTAGGCCCCCAAATAATGTTAGCCCTGGACCCCCAAAGTTAACGATCCGCCTCTGATCGTGATGATAATGCTCTGTATCTTTAACACGTATTATAATATATGGTACATATCTTATTACCTTAATAGATCTATACTATAAAAAATTCGAAACGTGTCATATTAAATTTTTACGTAATTTGCTACCTAGAAATGACTATAATAATCGCAGTATAATCCAGTATTAATAAAATTTTATATTGTGAATGTCCTTGTATTTTCAAATTAAATCATATTAAAAACTATTAAAGCCCAGGCATTACGATACTGATAACATATCTCACGAATTTCTGGTATTATTTACAAGTGCCATTTATATATTCAGCCGTTATAATTTAAAATGATTTTTAAATATAACACGGTTATATGTTAGTTAAAATCCTGCCATTTACAATTCGTGTGATATCGTTATCATTATGAAAAAATAGACTCATCAGAAATTCGCTAAGGTATTTTTCCAATAAATAATTGATATAAAACATAAAAAAATATCTAATAACGTTTCGATTTTAATAATATTTTTTTGAAAGTTAAAAATATTCTTCGGGAATTGTAATTTGCTCGTAGACTGATTGAAACCGTATACATAGATAATAGCAGTCGAGTTGCTGTTAGTGATTTTTTGATTTATAATCCATATCTTCGTCCAGAAAAAAATCCTTAGTCTCTACTCCGCCAACTTTAAATCCTATAAATTAAAATTGACAGTTAAAGAAGCGCACATAATACAGACTACTACAGATTATACAGAGTTTTCTCATAAACTATATGACTTCTCTCTTTTCTATTAGTTCCTACCAACTTCTTTACTCTTCACTTTACTCTTCTTTCCTCATATCTTATCACGTCCTTTCTGTTTCATTGGGCTAAACTTAATATATAGTCCTCTATTCTTTTTGTAATAAATAAATAAACTATATAACTCATAAATTATTCTCATAACATAACAACTAGGAGCTGATGTTGCATCTTCCTTCTGAACTACAACCAATGTAACATTTTCAGAGATTCAAAATTTATTATCAAAATTTCGTTCCTTCTGCTCTTCTACTGAAAAAATAACACGGGTAACATTCAAATTATGCAGAGTTCCGAATCATTCTACATTAATTTCCATTTATCCTTGCAACTCATTTCCACGTTACAGTTACTGCATTAGGCCTATAATTTGATCATTTCGCTTCCAAAGAAAAAAAAGCGTTAAGTCTAATAATCTGAAGTATTCAATAACATAAACAAGTTATTTAATCGATGTTTACTATTGTTTTAAAATATTTAATATTTTGTAGAATAATCTAGCATCGATTAAACCAATCTGTAACCTATAAGCTATTTTATTATTATTTTTATTAATAGCTTATATTGATAGCTATTATTATATTATCCATAAATCGGTAATCTACTGTGAACTCATTTTAATAAAATAACTATACAGAATTATTACTTTTGATGCAGAATATCATCTCAATTTGGGATTTTTATTTGAGATATACTGTTTATAATTCCTAATATATTTTATTTGTAGGATGAATTCAAAGTATTATAAATCTGAATGCCGTAAAACAATGATTTTCAAAATATACGTCTACAACTAATTTATTCTAGTGATACATAGGAACAATCTTATATAGGCTTTCAATATATCGTTATTGTAGTGTTACAGTTCTTAAGTACGAAAGATAATATTTTTTATGAAATTTCTACATATATAATTTCAGGTGGTAAAAAGAAATTTTTCACGTAGTTAACACTACGCAAAAATAAAAGTTTGAGAACTACTACTGTGAAAGATTTCTTAAAATCCGTCCTTGAAATTTTTGTAAGTGTATCGCAGCGTAGGTCTATTTATAAACACCAAGCAGAAATTCTGTTCAGTAATATGATAATTTACATTAATTATCAGTCTGAGAATATTCAAATTAGCTTCGTTTTTTTTTTTTTTTTAACTTTATAGAATTCAAATACAGTAAAAAAATAACTTCTTTCGCGAAGGGGATTACTTAGGCCTATTTAGCATAGGTTTGTATAAACTTTATAGAATTCAAATACAGTAAAAAAAATAACTTCTTTCGCGAAGGGGATTACTTAGGCCTATTTAGCATAGGTTTGTATACAAAACTTACCGCATTTTTCATCCGTTCTTTATTGTACGAACTAGTTAGTTCTCTCTCGTTGCGTAGATTTTAAGTATATAGTAATTCGTTGAAACAAGTTAAATACGTAAACATCTGGTTAATGAAAATCTACTAAAAACATTCCCGATTAAGAACTACCGCTATTTCTATTTTCGTACCGGATACTAATTTAAACATGCTATAATTATTTACAATAAAATCGTGTTATTATTATTTTAATCATGCATATTATTATTTTTTATAATATTTTAAAATAATTTCTCTTAATGTAGATAAGTTTAACTGTTAATTGTTGTAATTACCACTTAGTGGAAATTTACGTAATTTTTTCGTATTAAATTCGGTTCTGAAAAATATGCAGAATGTAACAATGAACTGAATGAAAACATTGAGAAATAAAGTTAAAAATCGATCAGAATCTGCAAAACTAAACTTTTTTTATTAGAATTTTACTTTTTTGAGGATAATATTTTTGTGTAAAGCAAGTTACCATTAAGTGCTTTAGTATAAGATACACGATCTGCTTTTTTTTACAGTTCATAACCATGAAGAACTTTTTTCTCTTTTATAGATTGTGGTTTCTTTGGTTCTTTAACAATTCAAAGCATGTGGTGATAACAATGAAAGGTTTGTAAACTAAACCAGACCGGGGTTTTCTAAATGAATACATTTTTTAATCTGTAAAGCTTATAAAATATTGCATATATTTTTCCGCTTGCGATGGATCAAAAATATTTTCGCAATCGTTTTAATTATTATTATTAAAAATTTTTCTAATCGGAAACTTCTAAAAAGTTTTAATTAATTTTCTTAAATTTTATCTAATTCGGAAATTAATACCAAAAACCTGAAAACCGACGTTAAAACCGAGGTTAACGTCGGTTTTCTGGTTTCTGTTATTAATGCCGATCTGGCCAGAATTTCCCGATTTTTTTCTGTTATTAATAAAAATTCTAGATGTCTATTGAGTACCAGATTCGAATTTTGATACGGTGCCAAGGTCGAAATTATTTTATTCGGGATTTAAATTGTTTATAAAATAGTGTAGAGCATTAAGCAAGAGAAAAATGGCTAGGAAAAAAAAAATCGGTGAATATTTAATAGCTGTGATTTATAACTAAGGAAGTCCTTGGTTAATTGCGAAACTCGTTTTGAAAGTGTCTGTTTGAATTTCATTATTATAATAAATCCGCTGATTTATTTCTATAATGCACTACCTCTGTTATTTACGTCAATTAAAAGAAAAAATATGTCGTGAATCGATTTAAACGATATATAACTAATATTTTAATGAATAATATAATTCTAGAGACGAAAATTGTTTAGAAACTGTAAACTAAAGTTGCACGATTGAATAAAATCGTAAAATTTTTATTGTTGTTTAAATCAAATGTGGATCGTTTTGGGCGATTTTTTTAGTTCTAAAGAATAAAGCAATTATTTAAACATTGATAAAATCTTTTATTGATTTGAAAAAAATTTGAATTATCTTGATATGTAGGTGTAATCGTTATTAGGCTAATGTTTAATAATTGCGAAACATCTGATACAAAAAAAAGAGCAGTTTCCGTGTTTGTAGTGCTTATGCTGAAAGTGTGCAAAGAGGAAAAATCTGATGTTAAATTTGTGTAGTAGAGTAAAAAAATATATTACGTGAAAATTTAAATCTTTTGCGAATTTTATATTTATGGAAAATGTTTAATAGTTATCTGTGCGCCAATATAAATTTATGGAGCTTCCAACAAATTGTGAGAAGAAAAGAATTAATAATTAATTATTAATTTTAGAAAAATGAGTAAAATATTTAAATGATTCGTTAACTATTAATCTCATTTTCTTGTACCTCCTTGATTTTAAAAAAATTTAGAAATTATATCTAAATTATTAGAATTGACCGATTCAGCTTGTCTAATTGTGTTTTTGCTAATAACTTACTGTTAATTTTCATAACCGAAAAGAATTTTTTAAATGATTTTCATACATAAAAAATAACTTATTTCTCTCGTACATTTAAAGCATTTCAGATATAAGAAGTTAAATAAAATGTTTTTATAAGTCATTAATTTTTTATGATACGATACGTTCGAAAGTATCATTTATAACTCAAATAAGTCGCTTCGTTAACTCAAATATAAAAAATTTTACAAAAAAATTTTTCATCGATAGTTCTCAGACTATATGGAACCTTTTTTTAAAAGCTTTCGACTTAAACTTTTTGAATAAAGCTTAAAAATTATTGTGTATAGTAATTTAGCACATTATGAATATCAGTTTTTCTTTGCTGTAATTAAAAAAAAAAGTTTTTATGCAGATATAAATCTGAAAATAAGAATAAAAATTTGCAATTGATGCTTTAATGAGTAGAGACAATATATAGGCCTACTATAGATATATTAAATCTACTATTTACATTTATGAATAATGAATTTTAAAAATTAGTCCCAATTTTTATGTTCTATAAATTTTTTCAATATATTTTTTCATTCTTAGTAGTGTATATATAGTATATATATTTCGAACTGGAATATTTTGATATGTAAAAATATGTAATTCCAGTTGGCATCAGTTTCTGATATTTACGAATCATATTATAGATCTAATATTTTCATAATTTTATTAACATCGAAAATAACAAATTCATAAATTATTTCAAAAATCAGATAAAATTTATGTTTAGAATTACCGAAATATAAGCTTATATACACACATCTTAAGAAAATTATACCATGTCTTAGGTAAGAACTTTATCAACAAGCAGAATATCACTAAACGAAAAATAAAATATAAAAATGATTTAAGATAAAAAATTCCATCAGAAAATACTCAAGAATATTACAAAATCTATGAGCCAAGATGAAAATATGAAAAGAAAAAATCGGTAATATTGTACATAATCTCGCAGTTAGCGGATATTGCTTTGCTTCATAAAATTTCTATGTACAGTAGTTCATACCAGATTAAAAAATGGAATATGTCATCTATTAATGTCAAACATTAAGCAAAGCAAGATATAATTGTGTATATATTTCTGTATACATAATCTTAAAAATTCATAACTCTAAGAAAAATAAAATAATTTGATTTAAACAGGGAAACTTTTTATATCAAGATTACACATAATGCATATACCTGTATATATATATATAGGCCTATATATATATTTATTTAAAATATAAACAAAAACAGCTCATTTATATATTCATATAAATATGCTAATGATCAAATAAATTTTGATCATTTTTAGCATATGCATTCATCTATCAGATCCCAATAATATACATTAATTTTATTCAAATCAGATAATAGATTGTTTTGATACTTGACATCCAGTTGTAGATGATCCAGTATTGATCATTTTCAATATGCTTGAATCCTTAGAAGATCTCAATAATATATATAAGTTTCATTCAGATCAAGTAATATTTATTCAATATATTGCTCCAAAATATATAAATATTTTTTAGTATTCAATAATATTGAACCCATTATTAGGCATTTTTCATAGTCTTGATTTCCCAATATTTTGAATTTTATCCAAATAAAATAATAATTACTCATATAATCTATGCTTACTAACAGGTAAACAGTTAGCAAATCTATTTCATATACCCTTTTATTCTTTTCAGAAATGAAAATAATAAAAAAGACTTATGCATCAATGAAACTCAAAATTGTATAAATTAAGGACTTATTGAATTTACAAAAAACTCATTAACAGCATTAATATAATTCATATTAAATTTATCTAATATTGCATATAAAAGGCAGTCATATAAAATGGAGTCAAAAAGTTTCCAGAAACATATTTTATTTAAGGATTCATCAATGATACTAACCTTAATAAAAAAATCATCCAAGTTATAATAATTTCTATTTAATTCAAGAGTTTAATGTAGCAGAATTAGATTCATTTGGATTAAAAATATACTTTAATATGATTTATTATTGTGTATATTTAAATTAAACATTGTCTTTTTCAGAATATATCTCTTGATTTTCTACACATTTTTCCATAATATTAAAAGTTTAATTAAAATAAAGCTTCCAATTATTTTCTTTCATTGAGTTATTTTCTATATTTCCATTACAGCAAAAATTGTAGCAATTGGCAAACTTGTTTCATATATTCTCATAATTTTAGATTAAAATATTTATTTAAAGAAAAAGATTTTATGATGTCTCATTGATTTTTTTCTTTTAATAAATATTTTCATCCACAAAAATAATAAAAATCACTTGGAACAAGATCTAATGAGTGTAATTGATATTTTATAACAATCACAGAATGTTTATTTAAATATTCTGCCAGTAAGTCTGACTTGTGTGCTATGTTCATTATTGTATAGTATTTTCTAATTATACTTAGAACAAAGAGAGAAGGTATTTCATTTATCTTGTGAAAAAAAAAACTAAATTTTGGGCCAAATTTTTTGAATACCATCTTGATAATTGTTGTTTAATAAAGGTTTGTAAAGAAAATATCAAGTTTCATTTTCTATTACAATTGTTTTTAAAAAGTTAGGATTTTGTTCTAAATGTTGATGCAAATGGCAACTCTAAGCTTTTGCTATTCAATTTTTAATTTGCTTTGTAATAAAAAAAAATTGCATCATTTTCAAATAACCATTGAATATTATATGATACACTACTATATGAAATATTAAAATTAAAGCAACATCATTAGTTATATAGTATCTATTAGTTCAAACAGTTTTAGCTTTTGTAACATTTCGATTGATTATACTATTTTTGAAAGAGTAATCTATTTGAAAATGAAAGTACCACAAATAAATTTACTATTTTTTCAATGCTTGGTGTTCATATGCTTTATTAAAAACTTTTGTAGGTAGCTTCTACAGATATTTTATTGCAATAAAAAACAAAATTTTACATTCAATCTTTGCTCAAATGACATTTTTAATACAATAAACTTGGCAGTACTGTTTAATAAAATTTTAATTAATAATAGTTTATTACAATAAAATATCTGTAAAAGCTGCCTTCAAAAATTTTTAATGAAGCATATGAACCAGGGCCGGCTTAACCCGGTAAGCGGACGATGCACCATATCGGGGCGCCTTTGGAAGGAGGACACCATAATTATCATTTTCTGAATATACATTTTAGCATAGAATATGCAAAAAATGGTAATTTTCTGAATATTCTACATTTAATCTCATAATAGAAGACAGAACAGCACTTACAGTGGGTGCTGTTTAGCATTTCATTTGTTCTCTGCATTTGTATATATTCATAATTGATATTCTATTTAAGGTTGCCAACAAAGGTATTTTCACCTCGAGCAACATTTCTCAAGTTTCAAATTTTACTGGTAATTTATCCAATAATATAATAATAATATTCAATCTGAAATGCTTTAAAAAATTTTAATAGTTATCAACAAAGGAAGCTTATTTCACATGCACAAGAAATATATAGTTGTACTTTATCTTAGATCTATAAATATTAGGATTTTCAAAACAGTCCCATAAAAAGTTTAGAAAGCAGCATTAAAGTTCAGCATTAAAAATAAAAAAAGCAACATTAAATATTAAATATTATCAGCATTAAATATAAAACAATGTGATCTTAAGTTCAAATATATCCTGAAAATTGTTTTCATATTAAATGTAAAAATTAATGAAGATATTTTATACAATGAAATAATTTTAATTCAAAATAGCAATTTAGAAAAACTCGGAAGTGATAACACTTCTGAGTTTAAAAATACTGACACACATTTTTTTCTGTACAATAAAAAAAAATGTGTGTCAATATTTTTAAAACACTTCATATCACAGATATTCAACAAATAATAGGAAAAATCGTATTAACAACAAACAAATGGGATAAACCATTTTCGAATTAACCAAACAAACTAGCCAAACTTCCCCTGGTGGATAAAGTTTAAATTAAGTTTATTTACAACAATTATTTTTTGAATCAATTCTTAACTATCATTATGTTAGATAATGCACTTTCACACAAATAAGTACTACCAAACGTAGCCTACCTGTATATATCATAATTATATTATTTTGTAAAAATGTTCTGCAATCATGTTTGTTATTTGTGGAAAGAAGTAACATTCTGTCAAACAAAGTGCTTCGGATACAAGAAAATTTTTTATTTATTGTCATTGATAAGCAAATATGTGACTATCTTGAACACATCAATAACATTGATTTTTGTATTTTTATTGAAAAATATAAAAATCAAAGAAACAAATTGCTAATATATATATGCTTTCATAGAACATGGCAAAATCTTTAGTGGATGCATTTATGTGTCCATAGCAGTCAAAGGATTAAAAATGCATATTTATTTATAAACGTTCCTTATTTTTTAAGCATATAAGCCATATTTTGAGGGGCCCCGTGCAAATTATCCAATTAGGCTCCACACTAACTTAATCTGGCACCGATCATCTATTAAGTGGATAGATGTTAAGCAAACAGTGTAGAATCTTATATATAAAAAGATATTAGAATAGCCATGTTTACTTAACATCTACCAAAAATTTATAAATCAAAGCCTCATTTCCCATTAATTTTATATAAAAATTTTCAATTGGTTCTTACGTATTAAAAAATCATCGCCATTTTACTTATTGATGTTAGAGCAGGGCTGTCCAATTATAATGAGCCCGAGGGCCGCAGCCGTGTTTAATAGAGCTATGGAGGGCCGCAGTTACAAAAAAGGGGGTGGGGCTTTGGTACTTGATTCGCTATTGTCTCAATAAACGGAACGCATAAATATAACGTTTTTTGGAAACCAAATCTATTTCCAGATTAACAAACCTTATTACAAAATTATATTTACCAGATTGCATCCAAATAATATGTTACATGTTAACAAAAAGTTATAAAATATAAACAGTTAAAAAATATCTACAAACCTTATAACAAAATTATATTTACCAGATTGCATCCAATAAACATGTTAACAAAAACTTATAAAAATATTTTAACAAATTGCATCCAATAAACATGTTAACAAAAAGTTATAAAATATAAACAGTTCAAAATTGTAAAATAAGTTGTATGTACTAATTTAATGTGATGAGGACAGGCAGCAGCATTTACAAGGAATGGATATTTACATCTATTCCTGTTGTAGTTATTCGCAGAATATGTAAAAGAAGAATCTTTAAGGCAGGTTCTGAATCGATTCTTAACTATCTTCATGTTAGAAAATGCACTTTCATACAAATAAGTACTTCCAAATGTAGATATTACTTTCCGACCAAAATCACAAAAATTAGGAAAACATTTGCTAACTTTTGTGATTTGTTGAACAAATCACTGCACATGGGTAACGAAATCACAATTACCTATGTGATTTGTTATGAAAAAGTCATTTTCCCACCGCTACTCGATTTTCATTTTCTATTTTACGTTTTTTCTCACTCATTTCAAAATTCAACGAACTCATAATAAAATAAAAATAAAATTAAATTACAGTAAACAGTAAAATAAAATTAAAACACAATCCCACAATAACGGTCACACCATCGTGTTAGAAACCAAAACATAATTAATATACAGTCACATTTTAAACTGAAATAGCTAAAAGTAAAATTGACGTGACTGAGAGTCTTATAAAAATGTGATGTCATCGATAGCTTGTTGATCATTAAATATAAAAACTAATAATTTAAGCAATTAATTACGTAGTTGAGTTAATATAATTCAATTTTAGGATTCTTATTATTAATCTCTCAAAAAAAAGTAATAAATAAAAGTGAAAAAATATTAAAAAGTAATATTATATTACAAATTGTGAAAGCCTCGCGGGCCGCACAAAATGGCTTGGCGGGCCACATGCGGACCGGGGGCCGCCTATTGGACAGCCCTGTGTTAGAGCATTCCAAAAGCATTAATATAAATATAATTATATAAAATACAATAATTTATGAATTAGTGTATATTTAGCCAATTACTTGCTATTCGACTTTGAATTTAAAAAGTATGTCATAGCTTAAACAGAATATATTCGATTTTGAATGATAAGATGCATTTAAAGTCATTTATTTCTCTTTAAAAATTTTGCAGAAAACAATAAAAAATATGATTCCGAACCCTCACATTGGGGTCCATAACTTGAGAATAGGATCTCAGCTCTACATGGGAATTTTCAACATTGAATTTAGGAGTCATTAATTAGGCGTATAAAATAAAAAGGGGATAGAATTTTCGCAGGGAGTTTTACTCCTATCGTACAATTTCTGATTTCGATAAAATTTCAATTTTCTATCACTCTCACACTATTTTATAAGGAGCCTTTTACTAATATCATTCTATCTTATTAATAAGAATTAGTGGTTACCGAATTAGTTATATAATTTAATTATATAAAATTAAATATTGTTAAAAGAAGAATAATAATAGTTTACCATCAAAATCTAGCACATGTTCTTATTTCCAAATTAAGTTAAAACTGTTTCCAATAGAGGCGCTGCCTCCAATTTTACTAACTTGGATGTTATAATTTTTTTTAATTTAAATTATATCATTCATCGCTATACTGATGTATCCTACAAAGAACATTTTCGTCTTTCAAGATCATCAGTGCAGATATCTTGTTGTTTTTTATTTTTCTTAAAATGGTATACTTAATAAAAATTTAATGTAAAATCTCATATCAGTTAATACACCACGTTTAAATCACAACGTGAAAAATCATATTTAATATAAATTTTAATTGCAGATACACTGTAAATATTTTATATATAAAAAATAAATTATTTATTACGTGCAGGCCACTTTATATAAAAAAAAATATAAACGCTTCTTTAATTAAAAACTTTGCTGACGTCATTTTAAATAGTCTCCTAGCGTCATTCACCGAAAAAAAATTCGATGACTCCGATACACGAACCGGTTTAATTATTGATAGAATAGGAATAATTTTACAATATAAAGTTCTATTTTAAAATTCTTCTATTTAAAAAATTTTTATAGATGAAAGATTTTTATTATAAAAATATATGGCTGAAAAAAAGTGTAAATTACAAGAAAAGTTTATAATTTAGTATTGTATTAAAATATTGTTTTGCAATTCTAGGAATACTTTTTTCATTTTACCTTACGGAAAAGGAACTAAGTTACTGCGTGTATATACTGTATATCCTGATATGATATACATATACAGTATAATCGCACATAACTAAAGTTTGTATCAACATCCTTATAATTTTAAAATTTATGAAAATATACTAGTATCAAATACCTCAATAAATATTTAGAAAATTATATGTGAAGTTTCATGCATCCAGTTATAATTTCCAATGTTCTATTCATCATTTTAAAACAATAAAATATTTATTTCCGACTAACTAATGGAACAGAATACACAAGTAGAGGAAGCAGAAGTAAGCAGAAATGAAGGAAAAAAAGAATTTTTAATTAATAATTTTACTTATTTGAAATCTGTGTTTGGAATGTTAAAGATATCACAACTAGTAAGTATAAAAATTATTATTTTATTTCTATTTATAATATGAATAACAGAATTATTTAAATTGCTATAGACGTTAAATATAATATGCTTCACCTTAATGTGTTATAAAAGCACGAAATATGCGTATTCGTATCATTTCCACATGGCAGGAAATTATAAAGTCGGAAAATATTATAGTAATCTAATATATAAAGATTTTAGTGAAAATTTGTTTCTTGTATTGGTATCCTTTTTTCTACTATTTGGAACATTTTTGATTCTTATCTCATGCATCATATCATTTGTAACTTCATGTACTTTACCAAGAACAGTATTCGTAAGTATATTAATAGTTTTGTTCTACTATTAGTAATTCCTTAATATTGCATTATTTAAGGAATTACTAGTAATTATTTTATAGTTTAGCAATTACTAACCACATTATATTTTCAGTATTTGATATATCACATTATTGGATTTCTGCTTTATTTTATTGGAGGATTAACTGTTCTTATTCAAGAATCTTCTTTCAATAGGAGATTAGTTATTATTTCTGCCGCGGTAAGTATTTATTTGATTTTAACATTATTGAAAGATATAAATTTATTTTAAATATTAATAATTATATCTTTTAAATTTTTCTTTTAATCTGATTTGAACAAAATTTTAAATGCTTAAAACTTACAGTAAACTTTTTTTATAGGCAGTTGGTTTTATCAACTCTTTTCTTTATGGATATAATGTAATTCTGGCTTATAAAATGGAATATGGCTGCAGAAACATATTTATAAAAACCTAATTGCAGTCTCAGTGCGACAATTCATTTCTCTATAATTTACATTACTCTTATTTTTGAATTGAAAATTTCTAATTTCTTAAGTACTGTATAAGAATTATGTGAAATAATCTTCGCAATCGCAAAAATCATAAGGAATTGGAATTACTATTATCATCTAACAAAATTTTAAGTTATCGACATTCAATATATTAAATAAAGTTTACTATATTATTAAAAATATATCATTTAGTATTTATTTCATTTTCTTTCATTGTAATATAAAAGAAATCAATTTTGTTTTTAAAATAATCAATTTTATAAAATTTTCTTTTTATCGTATTTTTAAACTAATACCGTGACCAATGCCAGATCCGGCCTTAGTCCCCTGGCGGCCCCAGGTGTCTATCAAATTGACAGCCTTATAATACAAGTTGCTTTTGAGGTAACAATGTAAAAAAATATGCCTGATGGGTGGGAGAAAAATTATATAACGATAAAAGCCATGAGCTCTCAGTTTTAGATATCTTTTAATTTTCCAGCATTCTAAAGATTTAAAGGTGTTAAAATATTGCTTATATTATTTTTGTTTCAGATAATTTTATTATTATGCACTTAATATGTTATAAAAATTTACATCCACTAAACAATTACTTACAATACAAATAAATTAAAAAGCGATTTTTCTCGCTTTAATATTTGCAAAATCGTTTATAAGCTCTAAATAATTCAATGACTCAACAATTCTACTTTCGATTGATACGAGTTCTAAGCTGTTCAAGCGTTCTTGTATCATATGTGTTCATAAATAGTTTTTTTTATTACTTACAACTTGAATGTATAGATGGATCCATACCGGAATCTTCTTCAAAGATATACGGACGGGTCCGACAGAACGTTAATCGATGCCCTGAATAAAAAGCAGCAGTTAATTCAGTTAACTCTCGTTACAGAATTATGAAAAACTTTCAAATTATCATTATAACTCGAAATATTTAATATTCTTAAATTCGAACTTTTTAATAATTCACGCTTGATCAGCTTTAATTATGTCGCCGAATCTCAGAAATCACTCATCGCGGCAGCCACTTGTTTTTGTCAACAAATGACGCCACTTTGCATTATGGGAAAATACTAAGTGGCGAGCCAAAGCAAGCCTTGCACAGGCTGTCCACCCCTGCGGAGGGGTCAGCCGGATTGTGGAGGACGAGGATCGACGGGCCGGGACCCCATGATAAATATTTTCAAGGGGTGGGACCCGTTTCCCACCCCTGCAGAGGGGTCAGCCGGATTGTGGAGGACGGGGATCGACGAGTCCGGACCCAATGATAAATATTTTCAAGGGGTGAACCCAGGACTTCCTACCTCTGCGGAGGGGTCAGCCGGATTGTGGAGGACGGGGATCGACGGGCCACCCAGATCCCATGATAAATATTTTCAAGGGGTGGGACCCGAGATTCGAACGCCGGACCCCATGATAAATATTTTGAAGAGGTGGGACCCGAGAGTCGAACCCGGATCCTCCAAAATGGTAAGCCGAAGCTTTTCCACGCGGCCAATCCGACCGATGGCGGCAGTCACTTCAGTACTCATTGCAGACCGGTCATCACCTATGATAGGATTCAGCTCAGCCCTTTGAGCCTGGTCAAAAGTGTTGTGATGTTACTACTATCTCTACCAGAAGGATCGAGACGCCCAGAAGCTAACTCCAGGATAGGGTTTGGATCAAGGATATGCGGCGTCATAGGCAATATCATCGATGTATAACTATACATCAATGCCTCACTATATATCACTGCTAACTATACCTCATTGCCTGTTCAATGTTAAAAATCCGAACCGTCCGTCATATTGTTGGACGGGTACTTTCGCGAACGTACATTCGGTAATATAGCAAATTTGACTTTGTTTTAGTAGTCAGACGTATTTCATTTATTTTAGTATGATGGCCAGATCCTAATAATTAATAAATAAATGTAATACAGTGATACCTGGGATCACGAACGTCTCGGTTCACGAACAAATCGGTCTACGAACACGCAAGTTTGATCCTTGCCACAGGCGCTGCGTACCCTATTTACGGCTGTGCTTTTCACGATACATCTCTTGTGACTAAAATAGTCAGAAGAAAAGAAATTGTTAAACCGAAATGTACAGAAGAGCATAATTTTGCTATAGGAGAAATCAATTTAAAAGATCAAAAATTGTAGCCATTTCTCATAGAAAGAAAGAGAAGGAAAAAAAATGATATATTAAATTTTTTAAACGTATTCTGAATGTGTCTGTTTATAACGGATACTGTGAGAACCAGTGCGAATTGTCCATCTGGAAACTTTGTACTCGACTAAAAAAAAATTGAAGAAACAATAATCAGATCATTTTCAACAATGGTGAAATTTGACCAACTTTCAGAGAACGATGAAATATTAGAACGGTGGTGGCGAGAAAGAGGAGAACGAGAATGTTTGGAGAGAGAGAGGACAGTCGAGACAGTCGGTTTTTGGGACTCGTCAAGAAAAATAATGTTGTGTGTGTGAAAGAAGAAGGAAAGAAAACAAATTAAAGAACTGATCGAAGATATCGAAAAGAAAAAATTCACCATTAGAAGAAAATGGACATTTGCCCATATTTAAGGCATTTATCCTCCAACGAAAAGCTCAATTTGTAAACAAAATTTTTTGTTATTGTAAAAATTCTCTCACATTGGTGGATGACCAACGTTTATTTCAATAAATTTATTTTATGGTTTAACAACCTGTAGTTGTCCGGAGTCATTTTGTGTTGTGTAGACGATGTTTTCTCGTTCTTACTCGCGTTAAACTCCACATACCGCGGTCAGGCCAGACTTATAGTCCCGAGGTTCTACAATATGTAATTTACAAAAATGCAAATATTGGACAAATTAATCATCTAACATACTGATTAGAGCTTTTAAAGAGTCTAATATTAAGTTATATGCCTGAAGTAGTAGCAATTTCTCCAACTCCAAGAAAACTTTAGATAAATCCACCACCCATACACCTGTTAGAAAGAAATTTTATAGAATGTGAATGAATCTCCAAAAGCGAAAATTTAAAAATCTCAAAAAATGCATTGCATGTAGTAAACACAATGTGGAATTTCGGACAGACCTTTTTTTCGTAGAGGATATCTGACAATATGACGTCACACCACTTGCAGTTGTCAAATATATACCGGTAACTCATGCGAACAATAATATCAACTTTGTTCGTAGAATTTAAAATAATAATCGTTTAGAGATCATAATTAAGAAATTAAACACTAGTGAAATATTGCACGTCAATCTTTAATTAAAACACTTCTTTTCATTACAATATGTTATCCATCATTTACTTTAAATATATTTTTATTTACTTATAATTTTGTTAATAATAATAATAATAATAATGTCGGATTTGAACTGATTGTAATTGGAAAAGTGACGACTAAAGGCTGGGTCTCACAGGCGTAAAACGCGAAGTCATTACGCAGACGTAATGCGTTGCGCACGAAACATCGAGTATACCTATGTTCAGACTGAAAGCGAACGACGCGAGATAAATAAATGACGTCGTTTAGCTATTGGTTAATTACTGTGACATCATTTAAAGTCAACTGATTCAACATGGATAGCGAAACTCAAGAACTGTTTTATTTATCGACGACTTCATTTATAAAAACTCTGCTCACAGTCTCGCTCCCAGCAACAATCCAGTTTGCCCAGCTCACGTGGGTACAATAAAGTTCCAACAAGTGTTCAAGAAGTGCATGGAGCGCACGTGACTCGCGGCACACAAAACCCTGCGCACAGCCTCGCCCCCTCGAGGCGCACAAAACCTTGCGCACACCCTCGCCCCCAGAAGCAATCCAGTTGGCCCAGCTCACATGGGTACAGTAGAGTTCCAACAACGGTGAAGTTTCGTACCTAAGAATATCAAAAATGATTTAATACTTGATCTATTTTTTTATATTTTATTACAAAGAATACAGTGATACCTCGGATCACGACAAATCAGTCTACGAACACCATTTGCAAACAAATTTTGCTTCGCTTTACGAACGATGATTCACGAACACATACGCACACAGTGCATGAAGCACATGTGACTCGCGCTCACGGTCTACGAACACTATTTGCGAACAAATTTTGCTTCGCTTTACGAACGATGCTTCGTTCACGAACACGCGCGATTGAGTGCATGGAACACACGTGACCCGCGGCGCACAAAACCCTGCGCATAGCCTCGCTCCAGCAGCACGTTCTCGCGGCGCACAAAACCCTGCGCACAGCCTCGCTCCCGGCAGCAATCCAGTTCGCACAGCTCAGTAAAGTCCCAACAAGTTTTGATATTTTAGTTTTTTCTTTATTTAATTAAATTTATCCATTATTATGGCTCTCAAAAATCGTCTTTATTCAGTGATATTTTCAACCTTTTGTTTATAAGATGCGGGAGTATTTTTTCATGAAAAAAGTGTCATATACATTATTAAAAACTACAGTATGTATTATTGACATAGAAATCTTTATTTAAAATTGAACCTCGATATCTCGAAAACTCTTTATATCGAATTTTTTTTATTTTTTTTATATATTACTGTTATATTTATTTCCTTTCTGTATTATTTCCACACATAAAATAACGAGTTTAAAAATTTTTCTAGGACAAAAAACGTATTATTTGGATTTACATTAATTCTTTCTGTATTATTTCCACACATAAAGCCATAACATGTTAAAAAATTTCTGTATTATTTCCACACATAAAGCCATAACATGTTGAAATTTTTTTAATTTCCACACATAAAGCCATAACATGTTAAAAATTTTTTCTAGGGAAAAAACGTATTATTTGGATTTACATTAATTGCAATGGGAAAAATTGACTCGGATTCACACAAAGCCATAACATGTTAAAATTTTCCTAGGACAAAAACGTATAAGCCATAACATGTTAAAAATTTTTTTTCTAGGATAAAAAACGTATTATTCTAATATTACTGTTATATTTATTTCCTTTCTGTATTATTTCCACACATAAAATAACGAGTTTAAAAATTTTTCTAGGACAAAAAACGTATTATTTGGATTTACATTAATTCTTTCTGTATTATTTCCACACATAAAGCCATAACATGTTAAAAAATTTCTGTATTATTTCCACACATAAAGCCATAACATGTTGAAATTTTTTTCTAGACCACACATAAAGCCATAACATGTTAAAAATTTTTTTCTAGGACAAAAAGTAAAGCCATAACATGTTAAAAATTTTTTAAGGATAAAAAACGTATTATTACCACTAAAGCCATAACATGTTAAAAATTTTTTTCTAGGATAAAAAACGTATTTAGATTTACATTAATTGCAATAGGAAAAATTGATTCGGATAGATCGGAAGAGTTTAATTGCAATGGGAAAAATTGATTCGGATTACGAACTTTTCGGATCAAAAAAATTTTTTCTAGGATAAAAAACGTATTATTTGGATTTACATTAATTTTTTCCTAGGACAAAAAACGTATTATTTGGATTTACATTAATTGCATAAAATTATTTTTCTAGGATAAAAAAACGTATTATTTGGATTTACATTAATTGCAATAGGACAAAAAACGCATTATTTGGATTTACATTAATTGCAATGGGAGGACAAAAAATGTATTATTTGGATTTACATTAATTGCAATGGGAAATGGACAAAAAACGTATTATTTGGATTTACATTAATTGCAATGGGAAAAATTTTTGTAGGATAAAAAAAACGTATTATTTGGATTTACATTAATTGCAATGGGAAAAATTTCTAGGACAAAAAAACGTATTATTTGGATTTACATTAATTGCAATGGGAAAAATTGTATTCGGATTACGAACTTTTCGGATCACGAACAGGGTCAAGGAACGGATTGTGGTAAACCAATGTACTACTGTAATATTATTCTAGATTTATGATAAAATTTGAATTATTTCCTGTGTCCATATTCTGTCAATGAGAAAAAAATATGGAATTATTCCAATAAATTGATAACATGTTAAAATTGAAAGAAATAGTATTGTATTTGTTAATTTTAATAAAATAAATTGTAAAATAATTAATAATAATTATCGTAACATAAAACTTTAATAGACAATAGTTGTTTTATATTTATTTTATAAAACTTCTTAGCGAACGATTGCATCATTAAAATATCTTACATAAATGATGCATTATTCAAACACTGAATTAAAAGATAAAAAATGTAAAATCGAAATGGACAAAGAAAGTTTCACTGCAACGGATATAATTGAAATTCAGTCAATTAACATTGATACCTAAGTTCAGATCATTAATATCATTGTATTGTATTTTCTGTACTATAGATGACAGTATAAATTATATTAAAACCCAATAAAATTATAATTTTACATTATAAATTTATTTACGAAAATATAAAACAATATTTTTTTGTAAGATAATTTATTTAATTTAAAACAAAAATAAAAGAATCTCTCTATATATCAATCACAATTTAATAAATTAAAATTGCATTTATAATACCATATATAGAAAACTGAAATGGCTTAGCAAAAAATGTATCATAAATTTAGGCAACATTTAAAATATGTTAGAGTCAAACAATATGACAGCTTCTAGTGTTGGACATCCATGTATAAACTGATTTTTATTTTTGAATTCAAATAAATGCCACTTTTCATTATTATTATTGTTTTTCTTATATTTGAGCTAAAAGATATTTTTATATCTTATTGAAATTTTGCATAATCTTCCCTGTTTATACTGCAGAGTTTCAAATTCAAAATGAAAAAAGGGGATTAAATGATATAAATACTATATTAACATTTAAAACGACATGCAAAATAATTCATGCACCTTTTTATATGATAAACATCTGGACATTTTTAGGTTCTCATAAAAGATAATGAGAAATTCTCTGATATATTATGACATGTCCAAACTTTTGGAAGAATTAACTAGACTGATTATTGATCACAACAATACATGCCAGGTGGAAAATAAAAAATTGGGACTGGAAACCTTAGAAGAGAGAAAACATCATAATTTACTGGGACAGATTGTGAAAGCAGTCAGATTACATAAAATTTCAGACATGTAAAAATATGGGATAGAGGTGTAAGGAAATGGGATTTATTGCAATTTTTAAAATCACACCCAAAAAAATATTTTTCATATTTATATCACAGTAATATGTTTTTGTATTTTGAAAGCATTTTGTATTTTGTCATAGATTAATAACTTATAATGTCTTATACTTTTTTTTTGAGATTTAATATCTTATACTTTTATTTCTGTAAGTTGGAATATATATCATTTTAAAACTTAATTATAAGGCAAAGTTATAGTGTTTTTATCTAAATTTATAATAAATGTTGAATAATTTTTGCTTTATCAAAAATAGGAAAAAAAGGGAAAAATTACACAAGTAAATCAGTAAATTGATAGCATCTTAAAATAGAATTGCAATATTTGTTAATTATAATCAAAGCAGAATATAAAATAATTATTTTAACGCAAAAATAATTGATATGAGCAATAATTATTCATTTAAATTTTATAAAATTTACAAATGAATAGGTGTAGCATCAAAATACTTTATGTAAGAGAGGTTATCAATGGAAATTTTTTTCTGATCACAGTAAAATGTTACTGAAAATTAAATAAAAATACAATAGTTTAACTATGGCAAATATCATCTTCATAAACAATATAGTTTAACTTATTTGCATACAAATTTGGCAAAAATAATATTTGGTTGAAGATAATGCTATATTATGAACAAAGATGGCTGCCTTTATTATAATCCAGTGCTTACAACTATTGAGTCAAATAAGCATAAAGTGTTAATGTTGAAATGATAATAAGCAAATAGCAAAAAATAGAAATAAAACAATGCAATGATTTGTGAAATAGGAAATATTCAAATCTTCACAAAATAGTTTTAAATATATGTGTCAATTCTGATCTAGAAATATTAAAATTTTTATAATTTAATTCCTATATTCTATTTATAGGATGTTACAGTATCAGTAAATGTATTACTGTATATTTTTAAGTATACTGGAGGATAAAAGTTATAAATCATTTTTCTTAATTTCTTTTAATATTTAAATTAGAAAAGGTCATAAAAAGATATTTATAACATGCTGAACACAAACAGTGTTTAAAATTTCATGCATTATCAGTAATATGCAAATCTTGAGTTATTATAAAAGTTGTGCCACTAGAGAGATTTTTTTTTTTTTTTGAAACTTTTATCTATAATTCTGAAATAGCCAAATCTTATAAAATGTTTAATTGATATCAAGTAGCTAATGCTATTGATTGGATGGAATATAGTTTTTATAATAACTGAAATTCAATTCTAACTCACACTGTCTTAAAATGAAATACTTCAAATAGTTTGAATTATAGTTTTTCAAATTATAAAAAAGCATTAAATTTAAATTTCTAACCAGTCTTCAAGTATTTGATATGTTTATCTCTGATGGATCTAAAAAATCAAAATAGTATTTAAAAATGAAATAAAATTCTGAATGATTAAAACTTTGTACATTTGTTATAGTACAAATTTCATTTCTGAAATGGTCAATTTTAATTTGGAATGATTATTACTATTTAATGAGTGTTTGAAACAAGAATAAAAACATTTTCATCTATATTAAGAATTTATAGAATATTTGAAAATTTTATATATTCTGAAAATTATCAAATTTTTTTTTACCAATTCTTTAATCATATCCTGAAGTTCTTTTTTGGCTTGCATTACTTCCTCTTTTCTTCCAATAATTACAATTGATTCACGATCATCATCTTTTTCTGATGGAAAAATAATCCTTGCCTTTGTTTTATCTCTTATCTAAAATATAAATATTAATGATATTAAGATTCAATGCACTAAAATTGATATATATTTCAATATGATATATAAAAAATATAGTTAATCTAGTGCATTGATTTTATCTTCATTTATACTTGCCTTTTTAACATTGGCCCCATTCTTTCCAATTAAAAATTTTAAATGTTCTGGCTTTGCTTTTAATTCTTCTGTATAACCAGCATTTTGCTATGAATGAAATTAAACCATTTAGATATTTGCATAATAAAAACAATATTTGAAAAGTCATAATTTTTCACAATAACTCATACATTTATTATATAATTTTTCTCAAGAATAAATTTTTAAATTTTCTGATAAAATATCTTTAACAGAATCACTGATTGAGAATTAAATTTGAATGTAACTAATGATCAAATATTCCAAATAAAAATGTTTATTTCAGATCTTATTTCTCCAACTTATAATGAACCTTACTGACAGCTGTCAATTATTTTGCAATAATGGCAGTCAGTTGGCCATCTGGTTGATTATTTAACCCTATACTTTTCTTGATTAACTGCAAAATGAAATCATATATAATGAAAAAATTTGCTTTAAAAATAAAACATTGCACAAAATTAACTGGATATTTAATATTTCAAAAATGATCTTATCTATCAATAGCTATAGCTGATGAAAGTAATAGTAAGACAGATTCAACAATTTTTGTAGCTAATGTAATATTCCCAGTGTAATAATTATTCGCTTCCTTATACTCCATTAACTAAACTTCTAAAAAAATCAGATCATAGCATTTAATTAAATTAGCTAAAATTAAAAATTTTTAATTAATAGTTGGATGTGTCATATAGAGACACTTCAACTTTTTATTCAGAAAACTCAAAATCAAATCCCATGTGATGGAAAACTTTCTTGATGGATCCAAATCAGATGTTGATTCCCCTATTACAAAAACATGCTGACTTTATCACAGATGTGGACAGTTTGTGTATTTGGCATGGAATGGATACATTTCTTGGATAATTAATGACTATTGAAGTAGCTTTAAGAAAATTGCTTATTTTTGCTACAAACATCACTTCACAAATAAGATTGGAAAAGTGAAGAATAATTTTTTTATGAGTAAATGTGATAGCTAATACTCTGTCATCAGGTAACGAAATTATATTAGTGTCAAAGTTAAAATATCTTAAACAGCTGTGTAAAAGCATCTTGGGTCACAGTCCAAAAACACGTGGGTGGTTTTAGTGTGAGAACTGTAAATGGATCTAATGACTTCACTGGCTGTCTGGATTTCTTAAAACATTCCTTTAAGAATTTTATAACGGCTTCTTCAGTTAATTAATTTATTATTTAGATTTTACTTTATTATATACGTTAAATAATTATTTAAATAAGAAAAAAAAAATGTCGTATTTATTTAATATATTTTATAAAATATTCCAAAATTAAAGCCAGAAATATATTAATCGATAATATCAAAATTTATGATTTACTCGTATTTTAAGTTTCCCAATAAAGAAGAGAGAAAAATATATTGCATCGTTTTCTATCAAAAATTTTTAACATTAGCAATAAAACATTTATAATATCATAGGAATACTTTCATTGTATAATCCAATTTAACATAATTTAATACTGTAAAGTACAGTAAAAAAAAGATAGCTGTTAAGTTCTAAAGAGATATCTATGATCCTGTAGTTAAAATTCTGCTTAAGTGATTCATGTTTCTGATATTTTTTGTTTATTTTCACAAATTAAGAATTTTCATTGCACAATATAGTATATTCACATTCATTGTTGCATTTTAATGGGTATTTTAATCTACACTATATAAAAATTTAAAATATTTTTTTAGTAGTCTTTCAAAATTATTTCGAAGAAATCTCGATGTTTTTGCAATCGGATGGGGAGTGAAATATTTATAAAGTCTGTTGAAATTACTGAACTGTACATTATATGAAAATATTCCTTCGATTAAAACAAATTTATATATTTATCATAATTGTAAGTTTAGAATAAAACACTTTCTTCCTGGAGTAGAAAGAAGAGAACATTAGATAATTAACTTTAAGAAGGCATACGTATCATAGTTTTGGAGTTCCTTATTACTTATAATTAATGTAAATATAAATACTTGTAATGTACAGTACATAAAAACTGACGCATGCAATTCAGCTTAAAAAAAGTAGGTCATTTATTATTCCATTTGAAAAAACAATATTTTAACATTGTTTTATGTAAACTGAAAACAGAATCGGTACTAGGTTTTTTCTGCTCCAACTAAAACAAATTTTTGGCAGTCTCCTACGATTTTTTTTTTCAGTTTCTCCGCAAAAATTCCGCCCCTGAAAATTGACTTCCAAAAATTTTCCTCTTTAGTTGATGTCTAAAACTGACTAATTACAAATTTCTAATTTTTTTCCCTTTATTTTTACATACAAACTGAAATAAACACATTACTTGATTATAAAATATATAAATTTAGCACATTGATGACGATATTGATGACATATCAATTATTTTTTTAACTGCACGCATTTAAAAATGGTGGAATTCAAACTTCAAAATTCACACCGCAAGTTGACTGTCCAGCATTTTTAAATGCTGGAGGACATTCAGTTCCATCCTCTTTAATAAATTTTGGACTATCTGATTGCTTTTTATAAAAATTAACAGGCTGGGCAGGCTATTAAAGTCGAATTTTAAATAACATTAATTAAGCTAGTAGATTAATCCGTTTAAAAATGGTGGATATTCATTCTTTTGAGTTTCTCTGTAATAAAAAATTAGCGAAGATTTTTAATTTATAACATAATCACTAGGAGGCGCTAAGCGTTAAAAGAAGAAGTAACATATTGGCTTACCTATATTGCTTCTAAAGCTTTGATAAGGCGATATATTGTATTTAGGATAGTGTTTAAATAAATTAATGCTTAAGTTAATATTATTCATTTAAATGTTACATAGGCAATATTGGATATGCCAGCTAGTATTGCATTTAATAATAACAACTGTATAACTATATTTAGTACCATTGATGCTAACATTACGGAATTATTCAATGAATTTTTATGATATTTAACTTATAGCCATTTCGATGACATATATTTCAATATTTTATCTTTAATTATTCTAAAATAAAGGACATGTTCGAGAGATAGCTATTGCAACAATTCTTTCCGGAACTATTTGTTTAATGTGTTATTTGTAATTTAACTCCTATTAATTCGAATTTGCATCGAATTCCATAATGAAGCCATTATTTCCATTGATTAAGTATTAAATAACTAGAATGAAAATGCACTGTTGGAACATAAAAAAAACGAATATGAATGTAAAAAAAAATCATTGACTGAAAAATGGGAGGACAAGATATTCTTAACGATTTGTATGCTTTTGTTGAGAAACGTTTAGACTTCAAAATAATTTGCATAAATTTTGAATTTTTTTATTCCTGATATTTTCGTAAGTTTAGCTAAAATGTATTTCAAAAGTTAAGTAACTGAAAAGAGTCTACGCCACATTTATAAATTAAATGTTTTCGCAATAAAATCAAGTTTGATCATTTAAGAATTCATAAAAATTTATTCAGTCAATTTTTTTTATTATTAATAAAATGCACTATAGTAAGTATTATGACAATGGACTCACGTTTAGGAAATTTCAAATGATAACTAAATTATTCATTAGTGTACAATTAACAATATATATAGGCGTACTGAAGTATGAAAGATTTTCGGTCAGCCTAGTTCAATAAAATTCTATATTCAGTTTTATTTAAAAATCAGAAATTAGAAACAATAGCATCATTAATGACACCTATAAACCTATATATGAGCGCGGAATACGCTTTTCAATTACTTAACTAAAAAAGTATGTTTTAGCTAAACTTTTAAAAATCATGTTCAAAAGTGCATAAATCTTTAATTTTTAATTCATAGGATCTAAAATTTTACAAGAAAAACACACAAAGCATCAAGTCTCTCTTGTCCTCTCATTTTTCATCAATGAATTTAAAAAAATCATTGATGAAAAATGAGAGAACAAGAGTCGCTTTATTATATTCCAATGGTGGCCAAACTGCAGCTCGCCAGCTACATTCGGTTCTTTAGTACCTTCAGTGTGGCTCCACAGTATGAAAATCAATAGTTAATATGGAGAAAATACCTACTTAATTTTAAAAAATAATATATTTTGTGATTTGTTTATTTATTGTAAAATGTAGTATGCATTTAAATGAATGAATAATAATACCAGAATTTCTATTCAAATAATATCTTATTTAAAGTTTTTGTTTTGATGACATTTCTACTCTACTTTTTTGCATGTGGTATCAAAATTTTTTAAAAATTCTCAAGATAAAGAGTGCAAGAAATGAATTTTTAATTTCATATTGCAATTTAAGTTTTTATATTTCTTATATATAATTTTCTAATATGTTTTCATAAGGATTTTATGATTACAGATAGTTTGCTACTTACTATGGGATTATGTTTTAATAACCCCATCATAAGTCTAAAATGATCTGTGAATAGATCATTTTCAACTTATGATATGAATAGGTATAGAAATATGAATATAACATATATAGTAATTTTAACAGCAATAATAGACAATGGCATACTGGCCATTCCAAAGTGTAGTATCCCAAATTGATGGATTTGATCTGGAATCTTCGAGATTATAAAATAATCCATAATTAAATCCAGATCCCCAAGTTGATAAGCAATTGCTTTATTAGATTTTAATAAAATAAAAAATATTCTACCCATTATGCTATGAAAATAGCTAAATTTGAAATATTATAAGAACAATCATAAGATTGGATTATTATAGGCTGAAATAGGAGAACATCTGTATGTAAAAGATTTTTTATTTTATTTTTTCAAAATATATACAATAAAAGTTCAACAAGACTGCACAAAACAAAAACAAAAAAAAGTAAAGCACAAAGCCCTTTAGCAGTCAAAATCTTTAATCAGAAATATTCACTTGGCGTTTTGTAGTAGCAGCTGAGGAAAATGTCAAGTGCATTGAAAACGTTTCTGATTAAAGTTTTTGACTGCTAAAAGGCTTTGCATTTTACTTTATTTTACAAAATATCTACTTTTATTTTTTTCAATGATGATCATTTATTCTTCAAATTTTTTACAAGCAGTTAATATTCTTATCCTAGAATCACAATTTCAGTTTGACCTATGATAAATTTGGAAATCTCTTACTGAATTGTCATGCATTGATAATTTGTTTCATTAATGATAAAAAAATTTATTTCTTTTACAAATCTACCAGCTGATATTGAAAATATTTTTGAATTCTGGAGTTAAATTTTCTGTTCTAGATTAGATTATTATATTTTAATCTAATGCTCATTATGAAATCTTTTGAAATTTTCAGTATTTATTGCATTTTTGCTCTCTTTAATACAAATGTAATCACTTTTTCAGAATTTTATTTTATTTTTTTTTTGTGACTTTTCACTACATATATGAGATCAACCAAAACATAGATTTTTTTTTATATGAAATTTTACTTACTTACAAAATAGATAACATTTTTACATAATAAAAAGTTCTCTAAAAAAATAAGCCATGAATGAAGAAATTTGGCCAAATTTTTCATAAATTATTTATAAAAAAATGCAAGTTATGTAACTTTTGTTGAATGAAGTTACATCAAATAATTATTAAAAAAATTATATGATTTCATTGAAATATTGTCATTTTTATTAACTTGTTTTTATTTCATTTACATAATTTTTAGTAGCAGTTTTCATAAATTTATTTATATCAAAAAATCTTAACATATACGAAAATCATCTCTTCTAGTACATAAATAGATATATTTTACATTCCTCTAATTGGATTGACTGCAGATGGTTCATTGAAGCACCATACCCAATATCACACACCACAGTACAAAATAGGCTTGACTGCAACTTCCCAAGAAGTGAGTGGCTGCTGTAAAATAATAAAAGTGCCATCCTCTTTAAATGGTCTGAGGGTGTTTACATTTCGTTTTTCATGATTTTCTCATAAATTCAGTGAAATTCAAAAAATTCATGATTTTGATAAATATTATAGTTTATTTTGATGGAATTTATAATAATTAATCAATATTTTCTTATTATTGATGATATTTTTTAATTTTCAGAATTTTTTAGTTCATTTTATGAAAAATTTGATTTTTTCTAAAAAATTTAAAAATAACATTTATCAAATTCCATAATCAGAATAACTTTAAATAAATAAAACTAAAAAAAATGAATGGATGGGATAACAATGGGATGTTAAAGACACTGAAGGGGCTAAAGAATAAATATATAAGCTGCATGGTAAAACAATTGCTTACCATCTTGGAAGATCTGGATTCAATTCTGAGTCCCATAATTTCAGTTATTTTGGAGGGATCTGGGTTTAGACCTGGCTTGTCACATAAAAATAATCCTATATAAGTATGGATCAGCATTTGTAAGTCAGGGGCTGTCTTTAATTATTAAAACTATTTAAATAATAATTGCCTTAAAAAAAATAATAATAATGAACAAAAAGCTTTATTTTAGATTGTGCCACAATTCAAGAAGTTAGTTCCTCAAATGTTACAACAAACGATAAAGTTTACAAGCATATGATTGGCTATGTAAGTAAAATGTTATAATTGTTCAAAAGCCTTCTTTTATAATAATACTAGGCTTTTGAGTATTATTATTTTTTGATTTGTGTTTAATGCCTTCTTGAATGTTGCTAAAAATATCTTGTTATTGATTAAAGGTTTTATAACTCTTATCCTACCAAGAAAAAACTAGCAGTGATAAATAATCAGTGGGGTCATTTATCACCATATCAAATATAATGTAGTGTGTTGTTATATTATACATAAATGTAAAATTATTGTCAAATAAGTACAGGAAGGTTTATAAGTTGCTTTACCATTTAAAAATTTTAATTTTTGTTTGGTAATTATTTTATTCACTTTTTATATAATAATGTACAAAATGAAAATATTTTTAGCTGTGTATGGAAAATGATGTCATGACCCCATTTTTAATTTTTGCAAACATAGGTTCTAGTTAGGCATTGGAACATTGATATTTTGGAAATGAAATTCAATGATTTTTTTACATTGTTCCATCGTGCATTTTTTTCTAATTTTTCCAGGAAATAAATTTTCAAAATCTGAAACAAATAATTAAAAATATATATTAGTAAAAAAGTTTAAATGATAAAGTGATTTATGAGCCACCCTGTACAATACAAATAAATAATTGAGTATTAAATAAATTATATTTAAAATTTTGTTTTTTAACCCTTTATATTCCTAAATGGAGTAAGAGAATATATTAATTAGTTTTTTATGTCTGGTGGGTTATCTAATGTCAGTATAATAGCACAGGCAAACATTATTCTATTTTTATAAAATTCACATATTTTATTGAGGACCATGGAAAAGAAAGATTATTGAAAATGGCTGATGTTGGTTGAATATTATTGATATTCTAAGAGGAGAAAATTAATTTTTATATATTTTAAAGCAATATATCTCAGATGTGAGAGATTTTGGTTATTTTTACTGCATAATAATGAATCAATTTTTATAATATTTATCATACACACATACACATCTCTTGTAGATCTGAATTATATACAAATTTCTTTCAAATTGCAAAATATTTAAATAATATATTATTTTGTCTGACAAAACAAGATATGATTTAGTGTTAATAATTTCCAATAGATTTGATCACCCTAAAAGGTTCCAATAATGCATATCTATCTTATCTAATTTAGGTTAGATGATATTTTTTACAAAATATTGTCACAAAATTTTTTAAAAGAATTTATGTTCATAAATTTTGACGCATTAATTTCAGTAATATTGAGTCTATATAGGTTGCTTTCAATGAGTTTCATTTTCTAAATAATGTAATGATCCTAAATTTTATGATCTAATTTCATATGTGATTTTTCTGAAAATTAGATGATGTATTCATGAGTTATCATAATAATAGAGTTACAGGCAGACAACAGAACAATCCCAATTTATGTATGCTTTTGTTCCATCAGAATGGAAAAGATCAAAAATAAACTTGCAGTTGGGGTCATTTTGACTTCATGGTAATTATTGTGACTACAGATAATCCTTGATTTACTACATGGTTCAGTTTTGCCATTATTATAAATTGGAATAGTTGGAAGTCAAAAATGTTTAAAATTTATAAATTTCTTTTTTCTATGCTTACTAGGACACTACATTATCCTATACTAAATTTATTTTGTGCAAATAAATAAGTACCTGTAGAATGCCAAATTGTCATCATAAGGAAAATTTATATATGGATAAAAAATGTTGTTATAGAGACTATATATATCTGATTATGTGTAATCATCATTTTATGAAAATAAATTGCCTTTATATAGTTGTAAAAATTTTTTTAAAAATGCAGTAAGTAAATTAAGAATTCATATAATTGATAATATACCAAATTTGGATTCATTTTCATATCCTCTAATAGAAAGCCAAAGGAAATTTTGTTTTAATACAAAGTCAACAATATACAGTAGTAAATTTGATATGAAAATATATCTGCTATATTTTAATATAAGCAAGGAAATTATAAAAACAATTATTCATATCATTAAATTAAAAATAAAACATCTGAACAATGGAATTTTATTACTAAAACAATTTGAAGAACAAAGAAAAATTTATTAAGGATATAAATTAGAGATTGTAAATTATAGAACAAAATGCAATCATTGATTTAAATAAATTATAGTGTATAATTGAGCAATGATGGAATTGTTTCTTCATAAAAGAAAAAATTATCTTTGCAAATGAAAAAGTGACAAACATTTGTACATTTTGTTAAAGCAAAAATTTGTAAATAGAGTTTTTATAAATTGAGGAATACTTGTAATAGTTTTGATGATAAAATTTTAACTATTGAAAGCACTTAAATGTTTAATATTTTATTTCTATTACAGATAAATATTTTAAAATTACTTATTCTTATATTTTCATAATTTATACAAATTTTAAAATTAAAAATTATCGTCTATACCAGCGCTTCTCAAACTTTTTTCATTCATGACCCCATTTTTCATTATGAGATTTTTCGCGACCCCAGGTATTAAATACGACCCTATTTTTCATTGCGAGATTTTTCGCGACCCCAAGTATTAAATATGAAATATATTACGAGATTTTTCGCGATCCCAGGTATTAAATATGAAATAAAACATCAAGAACATAAATCATTTACATCCTTATTAAGATGAACAGAATCAACCAAACTACACTGAAAATACATATGTTGTCATATGTTAAATATTGGGCATTTGTGAAATTACATATAAACTGAAATTCAAGTGTTTGAATTTAATTTTTGTGACCCCAGCATTTTGCTTCGCGACCCCATTTGGGGTCACGACCCATAGTTTGAGAAGTGCTGGTCTATACCATTCTTAATTTGAAAAATAATCTAAAGAATATAATTGAAAAGAAACACATTTATTTGTTTTAATTATCTCTATTTAAATTATAAAAGTTGTTACATGAATATATACAATAAGATTCAGAGTTATATGTTCAGTTTGCCCAAAAAAATTTGCATAAATCGAAAACCATACAACAATGCTTCAATTCAATATACATAAATTGGTGCATTAGTGAACAAAATGGTCAAATGAAATTTATGAGCCTACTTTAACAAAGATATAAGAATATTTAAGACCATAAGTGATATTTTTACAAAAATATCACTTATGGCCTTAAATATTCTTATTGAATTTTTCATATTGAATTCAATATTACCTTATTGAATTTTTCATTAGCATTTTATGGAAATTTAACAAAAATTAAGATGTACACACCTGCATTTCTCTGAAATTGCATAAGTCAAAACTGTGTAAGTCAGAGGTGACCTACTATATCTTTTAATAATCAATTTTTATAATAGGTACCTGATAGAGGAGGAAGACCTGAAGAACAATACTGTGCCAGAGAAATGCCAAACTGGAAAAAAAGATCTGAAGGAGGAGGAGGAGGTAAAGTTATTGTTTTAATCAAATAGCAATTATTTAAATTATTAAAATAATCAAAAAATATATAGAATATTTATTATATACAGTATGGTAGGGGATCTATCGGCGACAGTGCAGATACGGGCTTGTGTCTGAAACCCATTATAGAGATCGAAAGGTTCTTCAATAGGCAATAATTTTTACGCAGGGCCGTAAACACGGGTACAATTACAGAGTTTTGAATGGCCTATTGAAGAACCTTTCGATCTCTATAATGGGTCTCAGGCCCAAGCCCGTATCTGCACAGTCGCCGATAGATCCTCTACCATACTGTAGTATATCTTATGATAAGGACTTGTACAAGCTTTTGAAAAAAACCGTGCGCCTTAAAAAACATAACGTAGCATGGAAGAGGGGTTTAACGTTGTTTAGATGCCTTAGAAACGGGAAGGATAAGGTCCCTATGTCTAGGAAAGCAGGGGTGTACTCTATCCCTATAACTTACGATGATGACGACTGTACCCAGTATTACATAGGTAGCACAACGAGAAACTTGTCTAAAAGGATTAAAGAGCATAAAGATGACATCATTGCAGGCAAAATGATCACAGCCCTAGCTATGAAGGCCTATGAAAGAAACATTATTATAGACTGGAATGGCATAGTGCTCCTGAAGGCTACCAATGATAGTAAAGGGCTCACCACCAAAGAGGCTATGGAGATAGAACGTAGACTCTACCTTACACATGATATCATTAATGATAGCACCCCGGTACAGCTCCCCGATTCATGGAAATGGTGTGCGAAGCATCTATTATGAGCGAAGTAATGAACTTTATTGTCTTGTGAAAAAGAAACACTAGTAGTTACGGTGTACCACTTTAGCCAAATTAAGGAAGTGTGGATATAGACACTATATAATGTATTTAGCACATGGTTTATTGTGTTACCTCTTTACAAGTTTACTGACTGTTATATATATGTTCCTAATAGGGCTACTCCCTAAAGGTTGTTATATGTGATTTGTTGTGTACTATATTAATATTATAATATTTAGTATTGTTAATATTTAGTATTGTTAATAATAGTTTAATAGGTTTATATATATATATATAAAAGTTTCGGCTACATGTTGTAATTAATTATTTATATAAATGTTCTAATATACCCAATTCTATTTTTGTAAGTTAAGTTTCAATAATAATGTTCTAATGTTCCGTTGTGTAAATAGTTCTGTTAACGTGTTTTTTAAAAAATGTATATTCTATTTTATAATCTTCTTTTAGTTATGGTGTAAAGATAAATGAATGGTACTGAAGAGGGATCGTAGAAAGATCCGAAAACATTATACCATAATAAATAACTTTATACTTGCTAATAGAGCTGTATGTCTTGTAATTGGTTTAAAGCAAGTAGTTTCCTATAATATTATCTAAGGTCTAGTTTTGCAAGATTTGGAACAGTTGAATATACGGTCAAATCTTGTTATGTTCTGTAAATTCTTTGCGAATACTGAATTAGCAAATACTGAACCATTATGCCTATGGAAAATATAGAGTTTTAGGTTCCTGTGAATTTTTCTTCCCAACATTTTCTTCCTTTGCTTTATGTGTTAGTAGTCGAATACATGAATATGGAATCCACGAATAATGAGAATCGACTGTATCTATAATGAGAATAGAACACTTTTCAGATCATTATTAACATCTGAATTTTTCAAATTTACAAAAGAATTGGAATTTGAACATGTAACATCAAATCTAAAATTTTACAGAGTAATGGTCTAATAGAAGCTGCAGGAAAAATAATAATAAAAAGTCTAAAGAGAAGAAATAATGCATGTAAAATGCTGCAGAGTTATTGCTAAAGGAATACTTTCCTGATAAATTATTAATGGGGAAAAATTCAAATTACATTATTCAGTTCAACAACAAAATTAAATTTGAAAACACAAATAAAATGATTTTACTAGAACATGAGGAGAGACATCAACTTCAAAAATCTAATTTATGCCAGATATCATGATAAGTTTGAGATCTTTCTGAATTAAAGATTGAGGATGAAATATAGATCATAGATTTGAAAAGAACAGAAACTATTCAGAAAAAAAGAAAATTTTTTTTCATATAAAGTCAAAAAGGAGGAAAGGATAATATAAAAAAATTGATTTCATCTAGCTAGGCAAAAGTAATAAGATGACATGCAGTTTGAATGAGGAAATGAAGACTCTTTAACAAGCTGAAATGAATACATCTTAGCAAGTAAAACAACAAAATAATACAGAAACCCACCAAAATGTTTGAAAAAAATTTAGAAGTTTATGGAGAAGTTATATAATTGGAAACTGAAGAGGATATATATATATATATATACCCTAGAACAGCGGTTCTCAACCTGTGGTGTGCATACCACTGGTGGTATGCGATACATGACTAGTGGGATGTGTATAATCTTGACTTTCTATTTGTACAATATATGAGTCTTTTTGACTTTTGTTGGTGGTACTGAAATTTTTGAATTTTGATTTTGGTGATATACATTTATGAAAAGATTGAGAACTGCTACTCTAGAAAAATTGTTGAACCACCTAAGTTAAATTTGTAAAATTATAAAGGAAATAATAAGGTTATGTATATAGTACATATATATATGTAAGAAATATAAAAAGAAATAAATTATTTATCTTTAATATTAATAAGCTTAAATTATTTATTTGAGGATTGAAAATTAAATTATTAATTTAAATTATTTCTATTTGAGGATTGAAATTTAAATTTAATAATTAAATTGAAGAAAAAAATTCTAAATTGATTTATGCTAAATGATTTATCTATAAATTTTTTGTTTAATTTGTGATGTTGCTATATATAATAAATTTATTTAACATAATTATTTTATACAGACTTTATTTGTTTAAATAACATACTATTATTTTATTTAATTTTATACAGAGAAATATTTTTAGGAATAGTAAAGAAAGTTATTTTGGAACAGTTTAATAATCCTCTAAAATCATTTTGTCAACATCTTGTTCCTGAAGATGATGATTTGAGAAATGATCATCTTAGGTATGTGTGCAATATTAAAAACTTTAAAGAAATAAAAAATAATTATTTGTTATTAATATAATAATAATAATGAATAATTATTGTTTTTATCAAGTTAATTAATATTAGTATTTATGAAGGTTTCATAAGAATATACAGTTGCTTTGATTAATTAATCCAAAAAAATATATTTACTTTTTTGCACTTATGAAATCATCTAAACATTATAAGAAAATTCAAACTGAGAAATAAATTTGAATAACTGAGAATATGTAAACTATCGATACAAATCTAAATTTATAAAGAAGATTGGAATAGAATAAATCAATTTATTGTAAAATATTTCTCTAAATATTGATGATAAAATAGTAATTTTAAATATTTTGCAACTGAGAGAATAGAAGCAACTGAGAGATTTCAGAATTCAGTTGCTTCTGTTCAAAATGTTTGATTCTCAGTTGCCTCCATTCTCTTAAAATTCAAATCTTCCTTTTACAGTTATAAATAAATTTATATCAATTCTAACATTTCTAAAGATTTCTGCAAGCCAGCAATTAACTTATATATGATAAATCCCAAAATTTTTATTCTATATTGTTTAGACAATTTTCATTGCATGATATTTTTTCCCTAATTCCTAAAACTAATCATTAATGTACACTAATCCAAAGATGATAGTGCAAAGTACCAGCTGTAGCGCTTTTATCACCCCAAGCGAAAATTTTTGTTGCACCCCTTCAAATCGTCAGTTTTGAAAAATAAATAAATTCATAAAAATATCACAATTTATAGACTGCTCACTGTTTCAATTATGTGAAAAAAATAATGTTTTATTACAATAACAATAATAGAACACAAAATGCATCAGCACCCTGAGCAGATGCTCCACTCCATCATATGTTGATCTGACACTGATAATGCATATTAAAACTCTGCTCTTATGATGTTTTCTGCCTACACTTGTTCAAATATATATATATATATAATTAACTTATATCTATCTAAATCTTTATTTGATTATATCATATTTAAAAAGTCTATTATTCTATCCTCCTATTTTTCTTTTGACGTAGAATTATGTCTTTCTCCACATTGGGTAAGGGATAATGCCAGGAGCATAGATGCAATGTAAAGTTTTCACACTTGGAATGTTTATATTTTTGAAACTAATAATTATAGACTAATAAATAGTACATCATTAGATAGCATAGAGAGTCCCATTTATAACAAAACAAATTTCAATTCTCCACCCTTAACCCTTTGATACAGTACCATTAGAAAGTTAATATGAATAAAAAAAGGAATTTAGTTTAACTTTGAAATAAGTTTAAATCTATTCTGTAAATTAAAAATAAAAATCATTTTTATAATGAAGATTTTCTTTCTGTAATTAAAGATTAAGATATGATCTTCTAAGCTAATCTAATAATCTAGTGATCATTTAAATATAGATATATGTTGTTTTTTTAGATAACACATTCTATCCACAGAAGAAAAATTTAACATTAACCAAAAATATTATTAAAGCATTATTTTGAAGAAATTCAGAATTATTTTTTAATAATTCTGAATTCCTTTGTTACATTTTCTTTAATGCTTATTCTCAATTTCCAACACATTTTTACAAAAAATACAAATTTATCTTATATTTTCAAATCTGTTTCTGAATTTAATTAACTTAATGAGATCATTTAAGAGACCTAATTACAGAAAGAAAATCTTTATTATATAAATGAATTGGATTTTTACTTTTAATTTACAGAATAAATTTAAACTTCAAAATTATTATAAATAAAAATACAGGGCAAAGTAGCAATTGTATAGCAACCTAAAACAGAACTATGTCAACAGTCCTTTGCAGAATACTTCAATGATGTAAAACTAGTGAGGTAGTGCCATGAAATAATGACAGTTGATGTAGTACATTGTAAATTGCAGGACAATTGCTACTATTCCCCTTTAGTTTTTTTGAAGTTAAAGTCATAATTCATGCTATTCGTCTCATTACTAAAAATAACTTCTTTCAATTTGATTGTTTTACTTATCTTCAGAATGATGATGTATGTATCCATTGACTCTTTCTTATTAGTCTTTCTTGCTGAAATATTCATTTAATAGCATTAAAAATATTTTAGTTTCTTTATCCATTTCACACTTCAACTTTTATACAATATGCTGATGACTGTCTTTGTCAGGGCACCAATAATCATCATCTATTCTTCAGATTTCTTTTGAATCTATAAAATTCTATGCTGAATCTTGGATTGATAATTATTCTTTTCCTCAACCTTATCATCATTAATATTGCATAACCATATCATTATTATGCAATTTACCACTTTTCTCTTTCCAATTTTTACTAGTATGGTTGTTAAAAGAATATAGCAGTTATGTATCTTATTTGCCTTTCTTATTGTTTTCTTTCTTAGTATTTTGACAAATTTTCCAAGCTGAAACTTGAAAAATCTGTAAATCTAAGTTGATCTAACACAGCTTTCTTTATATTCAATTTCCTATTTTGATCCTCTTATTTATATTATTAAAAAGCTTGCTTTTATATTAGATTTAAAAATCCTTATTTCTTCTTTTGCTGTGTTAAAACAAATAGATGTTCTCACACACACACACACACACACACACACACACACACAAAACACACAAAAATCAACAAAAATTTTACGATTTGCTTAGCAGAATATTCTTCTAATATTCAAAAAGGAAATTACTCCTTCTTTCTCAAAAGTTCTTATTAACAGGACCTTTCCCACAAGAAGAAGTTTAATCCATAACTCTAGCATCTAAGTCAATTCTTTATTTAGAGAAATTGTAGAAATTGAACAATTCTATGCTTTTAACATTCCTTTCTTCAAGTTATTCAAATCTGATCTATTGCTCTAAAGATTTCTGAATCTAATAAATTTATTTCCTCATACTTCTTTTCTATCTATATAGTATTAAGTTTAAATTTGCAGTCATCAGCTACATTACTACCCAGTAAAAATAATGCCTGGCTTTAAGATATCCCATCAAAAACATCTCATATGTAAAAAAATAAGCCAAGTACAGTATTACCGAAAACTACTCTGTTCTATGTTTTCTATAAGTCTATTTGCAATTTACCACTTTTCTCTTTCCAATTTTTACTAGTATGGTTGTTAAAAGAATATAGAAGATTTGTTGTGTTATTAAGTTAACAAGTCCGTTGGAGCATTCTTTAAACATATCCTTCAAAGAGGAATTGTTTGGAACTTAGATTATAATATATTTATTTGATTGTACAAAAATATATATAGTAATTACTAGATAATTGCTTTTAATTATACATATTTTATTTAATTCAATTCCTCACTATGAATTTTTAATTTTCTATTAAACGTTAAAAGTCACATTTTCTGTACAAAAACAAAATCTTCCATTAAAATTTTGTAAATTCAAAAATCCATAACTACTTACATTTTTTTAAATAACTTAATAACACAACAAATCTTTAACAAGTCCGTTGGAGCATTCTTTAAACATATCCTTCAAAGAGGAATTGTTTGGAACTTTATTTGTCTATCCAAAAAATAAAGATTCTCAATTATGGCGTTTTGTTTTTTTGTAAGAAATTTCGCACAAAACGATGTTATCTTTGCAGGAAAGCACTTTGTGTCACCGATCTGAAAGATCAGTGTCATCTGTATGTGTACGTCTGATAAGGCTAACTGAAAAAAAAAACTAATGCAATTGAATCGTTTATTTTGAAAAGGGGATAAGTCAATAAATTCACGAAATTGAGTTTAACGTTAGGATACAAGATTTTCACTTCAGTTTTATAGTTAAAACTTTACTTGATTAAAACTGTTTTCTTTGTTTTTTGTCAAAATGATTTTGACAAAAAACAAAGAAAACAGCTCAAAATGGGTAGAAATATACATTATCACTTAATGCAGAAAATCTATAGTTCTTGGTTTGAAAATACCCTCTTCAGAGAAATAGTTTATAATTATCCATTAGGAACATAACATGGGGGAAAAACTTTTTTTTATTCTGTTCCTAATGAGCAGTTATAAATTGTATTTCTGTTGAGAAGGGCTTTTTCAAGCCAAAAATGCTACAGTTTTTTTGATATTGTGTGATAATTAAACATACATTTCTACTATTTTAAGCTGTTTTTTTTTTTTTTTTTTTGTTATTAATATTAATTTCAAATTAAATAATATTCAAAAATAATTTTTTTTTTTTTTTTGTTTGTTTTTTATCAGAGTGGAAGAAGTAGATAGTATATGAATATTTATATTCATTCATTCATAAAATACATTCTTTTCTTATGAATACATATTTTGCAAAAAATATTATAGATTATGTAATATATTAAAAGGCAATAATATATTATATACTATTGTAACTATAGGAAATTTGCAATTAAAGAAGCACTTCAAAACTGTGCAGAAAGAAAATTAAATATATTTTATCTATAAAATTTTTCAATTCAATAATATAAACTACTACTGTGTTTATTTTCACAATATATTAAAGTTTAGTTTTATATTTAAACTCTAAATTCTGATTTTTCTTCCTATTGGTAATACTGTATATACATTAGAAGTCAAAGAAAGTGTATCACTCAAGAATTTCACATTTCTAACCCTTATTGCAATGGCATATTACATTAATGACTAGTATCACAACCAGAAATATAAATAAAAGATAATTATTAGTAATTAAACTAATATTTAACATTTCTATAGCTAATCATCTGTTTCTCATCTGAGCCATGCCGGTTGAATTTCTTATCTGAGAAAATAATTAACTTCCACTGCTTAGATATTCATTTGATATGCTCCTGACATCAATTCAATCAGACATTTTTCATTTTTTGTTAGAGAGAGGAGTCTTCTTACAATGATGAGCTACAAGTTCATTTTGGAAGAGGCATCTTCTGACTATTTCTGCACTTGCTATCACTTCTGTATGCTCCTCCAATTCTCTTTTCAGCTCAGGGAAGAGCATAAAGAAGTGTTAACAAGTGCAGAAAAGTCAAAAGATGCCTCTTCCAAAATGGACTTGTAGCCTGTTGTCCTAAGAAAAAGCCTCTCTTCACACAAAAGGTAAAAAAAGCTCGATTGAATTGCTGATATGAGCATGTTAAATGGACCTCTCAGCAGTGAAAATCTCTTACTTTCTCAGATGAGAAGAAATTCAACCTTCATCATTCAGATGGGAAGCAAAAAATTTGCCATAGATTAGTAAATATTAGTTTGTTTTACTTTAAGTATTAATAAATATCCTTTGTTTATGTGGTTAACTATTTGTGATATTAATAAGTAATGTAACATACCATTGCAAAAAATGATTAGAAATATGAAATTCTCAAATAATGCATTTTCTTCATATTTGTGTTCAAAGAAACTGCATCATCTGAGAATTTCATGAAAAAGTGAATAATATAAATTTCTAGTCTTAACTGCTGAAATGTATAAATTTCAAATTTGGTTTGGAAATAGTATTTAGTTGGCATCCAAAGGAAAACATCTAAAAACTGAAAAGATTTTATTTTAACAGCTCTAAAAAAATTGAAAATTAAAAATATGATAATTTTGTTAATATATAACATGATATTATTTATCAATTTTATTATTTTAAAATACACTTTATTTTTAGGTTTATTTTTATCATCATTTAAATAGTTTATTTCTTTGATTAAAATACTTAAAGCAGAATAAAATTAGCATATGCTCTTTTTACAATTTTTATTTAAATTAAAAACTTATTTAGTGTTTTACTAAATGGAATAAATTAAAAACTTATTAGTGTTTGTATACTAAATGGAAAAAATCCAAAAATATCCAAATTTGAAATATTGATAAACAATAACACTATCTATATATATGTGATAAAAACTTATTATTTTAATGAATAAAAATTATTTTCATAATTTATGCCATATCAGTCAAGCTTACTTCAACGTTTTTGCTCTGAATGATTTGTGATTTCTGTTCAAACAGACAACAACAGATATCAAAAATGAAGGATTAACTTTTGAAAAAGGATAATTCTTAATTTTTGACAGCTATTTTCAATGTGTTTATTAATAAATAAGAATAAAAAGTTTATTTCCAATATGATGATTACTTTATTTAGAAACATTTAATATTTTTTTTTATATGTGGATAGATTTCTTTATCTAATTTTCTGATATTCAGGCAAACTCTCCCATCTCCAGACTAGAGAACCAGGGGCACAGCTTTACACAGGATTGGTAGTCAAAGACCACAGAGACAGAGCCCCTATTCAATAATAATTCTGATTCTTTATATTATTTTAGAAATTAATCTGTAATTACTCTTTATATAAAAATAAGCTTGTGTGTGTGTATGTGATTAATAGGGAGTCAAAAAAAAAGTCATAGTGAGTACACTGTAGTGCACTCCATGATTTTTTTGTCTTCCTATTAAACATGTAATTTAATAAAATATTAAGTTACATGTTATGAAGACTTTTTTTGTCTATACTGTATATGTTTTTCTGCTTAGTACACTTTGGCAGAAAATTCAAATTGTTCAGTCCCTAGTAATCCAATTTTGACCAATTTTTTTTTTTGTTTTGTTTTGTTTGATTTGTCTTCCTGAGATCTTTATGACTATCACAAAAAAATTTACTTTGGTTGTACTGTTGTTCCCTCATTTGTATATAATGCACATTTTGAAACAATGATAAAATGTCAACAGGGGATACAGCCCAAACTGCTTGTTCAATAAGGTGTCTAAGAAATTAAATCAAATGGAGTCCATTCAGATTTTGAATATCTTCAATGATTCTTGAGATTTTTGCAAATTTTTATCATACTCTTGGATCCTGTCACCCAAAACTTGTGTAATTTTGACAAGAACATGGTCTTAACACAATTTTATGATTATCTGATTTTGGTGATTTGAGCACTTTGTTGGCAATGATTGTTGAGCTAGATGCTAAAATATCTCATGATATACAACTTTTTCCACTTATAACTTAGCAAATGCTTAGGAAGGAAACTTCAGATATGATACATTAGACTTAACTCAAAATTTTTTTCCAGTTGAGTATTTATTGAAATTCTCTGATTGAGTGGCTACTGAGATACATATTTATTTGGTTAAAAAATTCCCAATATGGTTTATTGCAGCTAAACCTTGCTCAATGGGTGTTGCACTGATGAAGCTGAAACCTTGAATGTTCTCAGAGATATTTTTCAGAATAGGGAATTTTTATTTTTGTGATATCTATTTTTGCTAATAAAAGTGTAGTCATACTTCATCTTATGTCGTTAATTTGTTCCAAGACTCATAGTATAAGTTGAAAAGCAATAAACACTTTAAAACTGATCTAGACTCCCTATAAATAACCCATAACATCACTAATAACATTTTTAAGCTTATGAATAATTATATAAATTATTTTGCATATTTTAATCATTATTCATTTTTATGTGATTTTGTCTTTTTTATTATTTTTTATGTGATTTTTATGAGTTTTTAATAAGGTTACTGACCGACATGTCATACAATTGCATAAACTGAGGTTAAGGCTAGGTCTTACAAGTGTAAACATGGCATAAATTTGATGATGTAAATGCATTGCACACAAATTGTCAAGTGTATCGATGTTCAAATCAAAAACATATGACACGACATAAATAAACAACATTGTTTAGCTATTGACCAATTACTGTGACCTCATTTGAAGTTAGCTGATTCAATATGGATAGTGAAACTTAAGAACTGCTTTATTTATCGATGACTTCATTCTTAAAATTATTTAAAGTCACAGTTTTGCAAAATTCACAATCTGAAAGAACTGTATGAATGTGTGACATATATTGTTTCAGAGAACAACAAAGTTTCAATAACCAGCTCATACCCTGATTGTATGAATGGTCAATGTACTCTTGTATGCAGAATAGAAAGTTGAACAAGAGTGAACTTTGGTATAAAGACACAGTGTCTAGCATATAGCAGAAGTAATATCATCAGCATCAATATACCAGCTTATTTACATTGCATTTTACATCTGTGAGACCCAGCCTTTAGTAGACTTTTATTTTTTTCTTATTAACAAAAATTACTATTTATCCAATTCTATACAATTCATCCAGTTCTATACTGTATATAAATTATACAAATAAAGTATAGAAATTTTTGTCAAGAACAAGAAATTTCATTTATACCATGAGATCATCAAAAAAAAGCTCTTAGGATATATACATATTTTTGCCTGAAACCTTACTGTAATCAAGTAATTTGCATAAAATTGCTTTTGACAAGCAATTTTACAAAAATAAAACTAACATTAATGAAACATTTTTCTACAGAAATAAAACTAATGATCCAATTAAGTTTGGATTTTTCATAAAATTCAGCATCAAAAATTGTGGAACCTGGCAAATTTTTTTATGTTAAATATAAATTGAAAATCTTAAGTAGTTTTCAATTTATATTTGTTGTAATTAATTGCTTTTTATTATGTGATGGTTTTTCAGTAAAATTTGCATTTCTGAATGCTTTGCTTTGTAAGCCATTTTTCTTCAGGAAACAATACTTTGCACCCAGTTAAAGCAAAACATTGAGTGAAACATAGCTTATCTCACACAAGCATTCATGTACACATTGAATAGCTATGGAAATGTCACACACGCACGCACGCATGCATGCTCGCGCACACACACGCACACGCCCACTTATTCACTCACTCACTTGCCTCAGACTTTCCTCAATTGCAAATCATTTTAACATTCCATCATTCAGTCTTACTCTTGACCACTTTTACCATACATTGTTTTCTCACTACCTCAAATAACCATTTATTCATGCCATTGTCAAAGAGAAGTAGAAAGTTCTTTCTCAATACTTTACAGATTTTACTCTGTCCTATGGCTTCTAAAGATTCATATATGCACAGAATATCCTCTTCCTCACATTAAGATACTTCTCCATAATCGTATGTATTGAGAAAATCTGATCTACATGTCCTATTCCATTCTTGAAGCCACACTATCTCAATCACAATATTACCCAATATTTTCCCAGCAAAGTTCAGCAAATTAGACCTCTATAATTCTTATATTCACCTCTATCACCTTCCCCTTGACAATTACATATTTAGTCCACTCACTTGGAACCATACTGTTCATCCAATGCAGTTACACACATTCCAATCTACTCCACAAATAGTCTTTTCATCATATTTCAGCATCTCAGCAATATTCCCATTCAAACGTTTTACTACAATTTCAGTGAAAAAATTGTACTCCTAATCTCTTCTTCACTGATTTTTTTCTCCCATGTACATATTCATCCATTGAATTTATCCTTTTCTCATTTCTTTCACTTCAGCCATTTTAAATTCCACAGCATTTTGCCTATCTTATCTTGCTTCCTCCTCAAATTTCTCATATGCTTGTAAAACATTCTTTAGTTCCCTTTAAAATCATTCTGCATCTTCTTAATTCTCTCTCTCTCTCACATCTCTTTTACTGTTTTTGACTATTTATCACTTACACTTCCATTTAACATTCCCAAATATGCATGTCTTTTCTTTACCACACTACTTTATTATTCCATAATGCATCTCCTTTCTTCTTACTTAGTCTTGCTTCACAAACAACTTTTCTTTCAATACTTATTACTTTGATACCACACATCCTTCACACTACTATTTGCACTGCTTTGCTATTTTTTTCATCACTTGCTACTTTGTCCACACATCCTCACACTGTATTTACTCATTCACTAGGCCTTACATATTGTACAACTCTAAAAATTTATTAACTTTGAGAGAGTTGTACAGTATATTAATTTTTTCCAGATTATCCTAGAAATAGCATCATGTGATTTTATTATTTTTTCTTGTCATTAGACCATCATGTATGTGGCCAGCAATTCTGAAAACAAAAACCAAGATGCATTGTAAATGGAGTTGAATAATTTTTCAGTTTTATAAATTCAGAACTTTATAGAACTAGCATTTATAAACAAACTTCTGTCTGATTGCAGAAAATTTATTATTTGTGATGATGTTCTTATTCAAAGAAAATATAAAGTGATTTTTTTTTGTATTTTCTACAAATACTTTAATTTTGTTAGAAAATGTACAAATTTTTTAGTCATCTATAATATTTACAGCATATGTTACAAATAGGAGAAATTGTTCATATTAGCTTATATAATGTAATGTTTGTGGTGTAATATTATTGGGACAGTTATTCCTTGATATAAGAAAATATATAAAAATTGATTTCTGTAAATATAATCTTTATATATTTTCATTACTCAAACACTATTCTGAAAAAACTAGTAATCAGTTAATAAATGATGGATTTAAAATACATTAATATATATTTTTTATAATTATTACCTGTTTATGTAAATGTATATAATAATAATACCTTAATGAAGAGAAATCAAATGAAAACTTAATTATGTTTTTTTATATTGTTTATTGCCAATAAGTTTTATAAAATTCATTTTTCTATATAATCTCCATTTTGGTCAATACAAATCCTGCAGCACTAAAGTAGTGCTTAGATTCTTTTAGAAAAAATTCTTTTGCTCACATGCAAAGCCAGTCTATCATAACTTGACAGTTTTCCTTTATATAAGTTCAGCTTTAGCAATTGTTTCAGGCTTCATCATTCAGTATGTCTGGTTCATTTGAGATGAATCAGTTACAGAACTCAATGCCATTAATAAAAGACATTATAAAACTTCTTGCTCTTTGTATTAGCATCAGTAAACTGTAATCATCAGTATTTTTTAATTTTTTTTTTTTTAATTAAGCAAAATTCTGAATTTTTAATGAAACCATCTTTATATAAATCACTATAATGTTGAGTAATTATTTAAAATTAAATAATCTTAAATAATTGGAAAAATTCTTAAGTAAATTTTATATTTATAGATAGAGGAAGAGGTAGCAGAGGGAGAGGATCATGGTCTAACAGAGGATCAAAATTTGGAAAAAATAAAAGACATGCATTTGATGCTGCTGGGTCTTATGGAAATTAAATTTTAAATATTTTATAGACTTAGCAAATTTGAACTTTATATATATATATATTTACTATATACTAATATAGGTATGTAGTAAACATATTAAAATATAAAAATTTTTAATATGTAAGTATTTTTCATATAAATTTGTTAAGTACACAAATTTAAGTTATTAGTCATTACTATTTTATAAAATACAAATTAAAATAAATAAAGGAGCCAAAACATAATTTATAATTTGAATATTAAAAATGTAAATTATATAAACATGTGTAATTATTAAAAGTTACAATAATAATCTATTTAATT
>AYEL01071833.1:0-10173 GCA_000484575.1 Olivierus martensii
TTTTATATTTATAATATTTTGTCAGATTTTGAAATTCAACAAGCAAAAATTATATATCAGATTAAGAAGCTCCCAACTTATGGAGGCTTATGGAATCCAACTTATGGAGGCTTTCCAACTGATGTAAGGTATAACATATCAGCAGGAATGCATTTCTGGAAATGCTATACACGTCATATTTTAGATAATTATATGGATAAATTTGATTTATTAAAGTAAAATAAATTATTGAAGACTATGTATAGCAGGGCTGTCCAACCCATGGCCCAGCAGTGTAATGAATGCAGCCCATCATAAAATTGTAAATTTCCTTGAAACATTGAGATTTTTATGTATTTAATGATGTTAATGAAGTTTTTAAGAAATAGGAAATGTAGACAGGTATTTAAATACCTGTCTACATTTCCTATTTCCATTTTCTAAAATATTTCTTATTTAGTGATTACTACATTTCTTATTTCTATTTTCTAAAATATTTCTTATTTCAGTGATTAAAACTTCTTGTGCTCAATGATTTTTAAAAAATTCTAAACGAAAAGAAGTTCTAAACGAACAAAAATTATTAAGCCACAACAATTTCGCATATTTATCATGGTGGATATCATAAATTATACATTATTTATTAATTTTTCGCTTAACAACTATCATTAGAATTAGTATATTTTGTGTGTGGCTCGAGGCAATTTTTTCTCTTCAAATATGGCCCAACGAAGCCAAAAGGTTGGACACACCTGATGTATAGCTTATTTCATGCAGGAAATATAACTATTGTAATACAATGCAAATGTATGATTTATATATCATATTATGATTATTATTTTGTCATATATTAACTCTGCTACTGAAAATTAGTGAGACAGTATTGAGAGTTAACAACATTATTGATAGTATTGTTAATTCACAATAAAACGGTATTGTAATTATTGTTGTTTAAATCTGCTACTGCATAAACCTTTAGGTCTATATCAGGGGTGGGCAAACTTTTGGGAGAAAGGGCCATATTGCATCAATAACCTAGGGCCACAATTCGCAGCAATCCCTATCCTTCACCATCTGATCCCCTCCATGGTTGTTAGTGATCCTGCCCTTTAGTAATTTATCTGATTGGAAAGGGGTGTAAAACAAAATAACAAAAAAAAAACTCTTGAAATCCTGCTTTCACCTAATAACTATCTGAGGTGATAAAACAGTTATGCTATTATCATATACTCTTCATTTTTTCTTAAATATAGTCAATAACAGTTCAAAAGCTCATTAAAGTGAAAAAGAAATTTTTATTACCGTAGAACTTTCGGCTTTAGTAAGGCATCTTCAGCGGTTGATTTTAACAAAAAGAATAAACCAAACCAAGAATGGTTTATTCTTTTTGTTAAAATCAACCGCTGAAGATGGCTTACTAAAGCCGAAAGTTCTACGGTAATAAAAAATTTCTTTTTCACTTTAATGAGCTTTGTGACTGGTTATTGACTAATAAATGTACTGTATATTATTAAATTTAATAAATTAGGAGTTCATTTTCATTTCTATACCATGTGTTTTTTGATAAACTGCCAAAATCATCCCAAATAGATGGTAGCGTCTTATTGGGGTTTGACTATACATGATTGGTTGCATTACCAAATGGAATGACTAAATGAAATTTATGAGCATAAGTGATATTTTTGCAAAATTATAAAGTATGGTCTTAAATTGTATTGAATTTTTTAATAGCATTTTATGGGAAATTAACAAAAAATTAATAAACTTCCATAACAGTATGGTAAACATCTCTGAAACTGCATTAGTCAGGGACCTACTTATTATTTGGATAATTTAAAATGCACTCTCAAGAAAAACATGTTTATAGTTTTCGATTTTGATATATGTACTTTTTGTACCATCTATTAAATGCTTCCATTCTATAAAATAGTTTATAATAAAATGGGAATAAATCTATATTTTATTGGAGTATTTGCACACAATGTATATTTACTGTCAAACCTACTTAGTGCCTGAGGATCTGATATGAGATAATCCTGTTTAAAAAAAAATCTGATTAATTAATTATAATTTGAATTTTTTTATGCAGCATTTAATGCAATTCCACCAAACAAATTGATTAAATCCAAAGGAAAAAAGTTGAGTTTTAATGGATTAAGGCAGTAGTTTCCAAACTTTTGTGTCTGCATCTCGTTTTTATGAAAAAACTGGTACACCCTTTATTTTCATAATAGTTTAATTTTATAAATACTTTCTATTTACAATTTATTACTACAAAACAATATACCATATTTTGTCAATACAATTTTGGATTGAAGTACAATCAGATGTTGATCTGCAAAAAAACTTGCGCATTTAAGAGATTTGCAATTTAACTATGTGTTTTTTTTATTCTTACCTATTTCTAATGCAGTAGTAGAGCGTGCATTTTCCCATTATAATTTGAAAACAATATTTCAGCTATAGTTTATCAAGATTTCAAGAATTTAATAATGATATTAGTAAAATAGAATGTCAATGGGACAATTTATCGGCAAAAAGTAGGAGAATGTTAACGATAAAATACAATTTTGGATTGAAGTACAATCAGATGTTGATGCTGCAAAAAAACTTGCGCATTTAAGAGATTTGTAATTTAACTGTGTGTTTTTTTTTATTCTTACCTATTTCTAATGCAGTAGTAGAGCGTGCATTTTCCCATTATAATGTAATCATATCAAAACTTGGAAATAAGTTGTCCATTCCTGTAATCCAATCTAATTTATTCCTTAAATACCGTATTCTATATGATTGTTAGCAAACAAAATTGTACAAATTTGGAAAAAATTTGAATTGTTTAATAAAAATATGTATTATCATATTAAATCAGAAAATGAAAATAATGATATCTGACAATTTTTCGATGAATAAAAGATATAAAGATTAATACTGTAACTATTCTTATTTGAGAGTACATACTCTCAAATAAGAATTATGATTATTATTATTAATTTATAATTATCAATCAAGCAAATTACAATATTTAATTTATAATTATGGTTTTGTTTTAAAATAACCAGATTTAATAACCACTTTCAACCGCAAAAGTCTCAGGAAATAACGGGAACACTGGTGGTGATTTGGCAACACGGTACAGCACTTCAGATAAAGGCAAATATTGAAGTGTAGTTTTGGTTTTTATTTCACCGGAGAGAAAGAAAGAAACCATCCCAAACTTTCGAAGTAAGTAATTTTAATTTAGAATTAGATTTGGTATAATTTTGCATTACCGCTACAGGAACGAAAATAGGATCAATCGGAAGATTACAACGAGTAGGGAAAACTTTACAAAAGGGCTACACCAGTGATTCCTAATACTACGTTCAAACTAGCGAAGTTAATCCCGATCAAGTTTTGCTTTTGAACGGAACAGAATTAAAAGCGCGTTCTCACGAGTCAAGTTTAGTTGATCAACAAAAGTTGAATGAAAACTGTAGTGAGAACCTTTGTTTCAATAGAGTTGTTCAACTTTTTAGTCGATCAAGAAAAGTTTGACCGAGTCAAACTTTATCGTTCAAGTGATGAGTCATCCACCATTTACTTTCAAGTTGAAACTTGTCTTGAAACGTGTGAACTTCAGTTCTTCTTCCACCATGTTTCAGTTGACTGTCATGTTCGCTTTCAACTGGTCACGCCACGCGTGCTTGTGTTTAGTTTGATATAAAATAGTTTAAAAAAATGAGCCTCAAATGGTCTGAAAGTGTTGCTAAAATTTTTAGAACTATCATAGCAGTTTATCAAATTTTTCTTCAGACATTCTTAAATGATTTCTATATCATTCTTTATCCTCTAATGCAGCCATTCTCAATCTGCGGGCCGCATGTAGCCCGGCAAGGTTTTACGTGCGGCCTGGAACGCACAGTCATGAAATTAATGAAAGCTCGGAATTCTTCTCTTACATGTAAAAATAATAAAAATTGATATAAAAATTTTTTTTACTGGAAAAATTAGAATTTTCCTAATTTGTTAGGTCTTTCCTGATGCACTCATAAAATTTTACAGGTCATAGATCAGTTTGGAAAACACAGGCCTATGGCATCCACGAACTGAGAAGTTAGTTTTTTTTTAGACAAGTTTTTTAGAAATCAGATTTTTTCATGTGACATCAACTAGTTGCCGCCTGCTGATATAGTATGTTGTGGCCCGCTTAATGCAGCAAATGCATGTATGTGGCCTGGGGGAAAAAGGTTGAGAACCACTGCTCTAATGCTAGTTCCTTCAGCAAAGTTTCTGATGCTCCCAATAGATTTCTTCTTAAAACTCATTGCCTCACCCAAAAACATTGTTTCTTACGATTTTTGCTCATGTTAAATAAAATTGTTTTTAGTTCTTATCACATACGGAAAATTTACAGTTAAAATTTAGTGATAAAAATTTCTGATAGGAGTCAAATATTTTGTTCGATTTTAACATATTTTTCACTATCACTTGTTTCCTATCTGAATTCTTCTTTTAACAAAAGTGTTAGTATCTCAGGATGTCATTGAAGATATTGCTACATGCAATTCTTTTTTGAAAACTAAACCTGATCAGTATTTTGTCTTTAAAAATTAAAACAGCTACAGCAGAAAGTTTCTGGATACATGGATATATGTATTGTATTTATAACCCTTTTACTGATTAATTTTTTCCCCTCACCAATTTGAATTTTTTTTGTCTGTCTCAAAAATGATGTTTTTGTTAATTCTTGCATGCCCCTTGCAATAGATTAACACACTCTTTTGGGTCATGTCCTGCAGTTTGGAAAACTCTGGGTTAAAGTGATGCTAAGGTGACCAAATGTCCTGTGTTCTGGGCAAACTTTTCTCAGTTTTCTTCAAAGGGTGTTAAAGGAAGTATAATGTCTATATAATGACTTTAAAAATAAAAAACTAGAGGCTGAAAACAATGCTGTTCTGAAAGCAAATAGATACACCATAAAACTTCCATGATTTGCAACATTATTTGTAGTGATTGTGTTTAAAATTCCGTCTCAAGAAATTGAGATTTATAAGAAAATCTGAATTCCTGATTCTCGAGAAAAGTTCTTATAAAACTCAGGAATTTAAAAAAAATTTTGCAAAAAGTAAATTTTCCAAAAAATACACAATTAAATGGTTTTTACAAAAATTTATTTAAAGTTAGAAATTTTGGCCAGAAAACATATTTAGGAACTATCATCAGAAATTCATTAATTGTTTTGAAAATCCTAAACATAACTGCAATAAACCAATTAGGACCTGCAAACTTGCAGTTGTAAAATTATTTGTCCTTGCCTTGGGTAGCAAATGCCATTAATGGCATGCAAGAAGTTAAGCCATAAACATTCATTTAGGAAAACTTTTAGGATAAAGTTCCTACTAAAAAAGTGTTTATTTGTTTTTTCTTAAGAGGAAAGCAAACCAATTGAATATATATTTCTTTGCATTTTTCTGCTTCTGCACTATTGCAAAACCCTCCTTCGGGGTCATCCCCACAGGAGGGTTGAAAACGTTTGTCAGATAAAGTAATTTCTGCAATCTTGTGCTAGTTTGAGTGTAAATAAATTGGAAACTTATTCCTAGGTGGAAGCACTTTTGTCAATTTATTGATAACTATCATGCTATACAACAATTGATTGTGATTTATACAGGCTTGAATTTCAATGATGATGAAAAGTTAAAAAACAAATTATTAATACATATTTCCAAAAAATTATTATTATTGTTATTAGCATATTATTCCAATGATATCCTTGCCACAATATCATATTTATTGTTTTGCTATAAGCAACATTGTGTTCATTATATTGAAGCATTTTTAATTAAAGATAAATAGTAATTTGGTTAGGAATTGAAAAAAGTTCATTATAAATGACATTCATTACATCTTATCAAGTATAGAATACAAAACAGTGCTGACAGCATTGGAAGTCAGTATTGAGTCTATGGGAGCAGCATATTACCAACTTTTATGACAGTATTAATGTGCATGGAACAGTCAATTTTGATGTAAAAGATAAAAATAACAGTGTGCAAAGTTGCAGTTTAGAACGAATGTCAATAATTCTAATTATAACTAAACCTAATGGCTAGCGACTCTGCAATCCAGAGTTTGGCTTGAGCTCAGGTCTTTTTTCTAAGTTCTAACTTAAATAGATTTAACTTAAACGTTAGTTGTTGTTAGATCATGTTGAACTGGCAAAACAAAACTGGAAACTTACAACTAGAAATAACGAATAAGTGTTAGATTGAAAATGACAAAACGAAGTTAGAACTTATACTAATAATTTAAAGAAATTCTCAAACAAGTTAAATAACAAAAAATATAAATTTATTAGACTCAAAAACACTTACAAAAGTGTTAATTAAAGCTTTATTGAAACGATAATAAAACAACAAGTAATTAGCCAACAAAACCTGTTTGATTGTTGATAGTTGAATTGGATCAATTATTAAAAAAAAAAAGAACCTTAAATACTACTTAATTCTACTACCTCCACCACCAATACAAACTTCAAGCAAACTGTAGACCTTTACAAAAATTCCAATGTCACTTTAACCAACTTTACGTCAATTCAACACCTCTCGTTCTCAAGCAACACCTCAAAAACTTGTCGAATTGCGTCAATCTTTTATACGGGTGACTTACAATCCCACACTTCGCTCATTTGCATACCTTTTATACGGTGACTTACAATCCCGTACTTCGCTCATTTGCATACTTTATACGTAACAAGTTCAAAGTTATTAGCTTACAGAAATTCATTTGTGTCATCCTCTTACAATTAATTTATTACCGATACGGATCATTATTTTCACATATCAATTCAGTGGTAAAATTAGTTAGATTAGATGATGACGTCATTACCCGGGATAGCTCTTCCGGAGGACGGTTCCGATTCCGTATCACATGATTGCCAACTACGACGGAGAAGGTGGAAGTAAGTTAACTTTTAAACTAAAATATAATACGTTAGCATATAAGAAAATAACGATAAATAATAAAGTGTATAATAAAATAAAAATAGGACAAGTCCAAGTTAACTTCCTCACAAGTGTCAGTAAAAATAGTGTTTATATAATCATGTGTCTGGGTTTTCATTATTCGAAATTGAAAAACATTCAATGCAATTTGCTTCATTTGATGGCTAATCATGCAGCCTTTCAAGATCAACTTAAAATTACAACACTTTGCCAATTTAGAACCAACAATGTATATGTTTAGAACACAGAATTGAATAGAATGTGCAGAATATCATTGTGCATGTCATCATCATAATAAATTATCTGCATATCTATAATATATAACATGATTTTAACATGTAGTATTGTAATTTTATTTGAAGTTTATAACTTATTTATCAAAATTGTTATTTTATGGCAATTTATTGCAACATCGTGAATAATTTAATGGACTATATCATTGGTGTATGATATAAATGCACTTTGGCTCTCCCATAGACTCAATATTGACTTCTGATGCTGTTGTCAAGTGTAATTCTGTTCAAACCTTTCTATTGTGTTTGCTACTCCAAAACAAACTTGCTATAACATCTGTCATCAACTTTATTTTACTATTAATTCATCTATGTCAAAACAGTTTTATAAATCTGTTTGAAATTGTTCAATAATGTTTTCAAATTCTGCAATAATGTTATTTATTGAATTATTGTCATATTAACTAGATATTATAAAATTTTTAATAAGTTTATTATTTTCTCTGTACAGGTACGTCACTGGCAGTTTCCTCATTGTTCACGCAGAGACATAACTTTGCATGTTATGTTCTTCCTTTCAGTTATAGTTATGATTGCATGTGCTACAATAACAATTTTGTGTTTCAAGCGAGACAAGGGTACAAAAATTGATCCTGATCGCACTGAACTTAATGATTCTGAAATTACAACATTTGTATGTGGCATTCTATTCTTCTTAGCATTTTTTGTTGGTATGTATGTAGAGATTAAAGCAAGAAATACAATATATAAACTACTAGTCAAATTTGTCTACCTCAATCAGCAGTGGTACATCGATGAATATAACAAAAAGGAAAACATACCTGTTTCAGTGTAGAAGAAAATACAACAAAGTAACAAATGTATGAAGTCATTCCATTCATAATATGCATTTAATGTAAAATGAATGAATTATGAAACTCCAATAATGAACAATTGTAAACCACTGTATAATTTAAAATTTTCAAAATGATCTCACAAAAGTATATATGACAAAATGTTTTGAAACTGATGAATTAATCAATAACATGCTCAAATGCACAAGAATAATTTGTCTTTATCCTGTTCAGCTTCTTAATGTAGCAACTGAATTTGAATTTAGAAAGTAAAGATTTGAAAATGGTTATGAAAGTTTATTAAAATAATTTTATATATTAGAATATTTAATTATATACAATTGAGGTTTAAAACAACAAATTTTATAAATTAATTTCTGCTATATTTGAAATTAAATAATATAATTCTGCATTATATAAAGCAAAAGTTTTATACTTTATTGGATCTTAATAATAATAATAGCAAACAGTAGATACAATAATTATATTATTAAAGGTTTAAAATTTCAATTTACAATGATTCTAATGTTTGATGATGAAACAAAAGTTGAACAAAATTTTAAGGAGTCAAAACTGTATTTTGTGTGTATTCAATTAATTTAATTATAAAATGAATGTTTTATTAAATTGTTAGTTCTTAATGAAAATTGCTGTTTATTTTAGGTAAGAAACAAAGCTTCTCAGTTAATTACTCTTATACTATTGATGATTTATTGTCAAAAATAGATATATGTTTCATTTTACTAAATAGCAGTTTTTTTAATTGGAAGTGCTAAATTATGCAATAATAGATTTAAATGAAAACATGCAAAGTATAAGACTTCTATATGAACTATAAACAACTGAGTTCTGCTGCTTCTACTAACACAAGAAATCACAACAAGCACTTGAAGCAGGAAAAAATCTAATTTATTATTAGATATATATAATATGCACTACATATACTAATAATACAATCGCTTTCTGGAAACGCTTTCGGCCTATTATGGCCCTCCTCAGCCGGTAATCTCAAGTGAGTGACTGACCAGTTTCAGATGCAGGCCGTCCCTGTTGGGATGTTCCACAAATAAACATTCAGTTAAAGCACACGCGATGACATTTAAACGGGGTTGTTTACCAGGTGTTATAGTAGTTACCAAAGCCTCCCAACAAGTGTCCCGTTACAAGTTATTATATTATACAAGTTATTTTGTCCTAGTACATCATAAAAATCCATACAGAATTAAACTGGGAAATGCTTAAAGAACGGATTGTATTCGTGAACCGAGGTATCACTGTACATATTTAGTCTATATCCAGACATGCACCCTTGTTTTCAATTAATCTTTCAAAACACTTTATGATAACCTTGAGTTTTGCAAGTAACTAAAATAATAAAATCAATACATTATACTTAAAGGAAATCAATATTATGCATAAGTTAGATTAGCAACTATATAGCAAGCACCTTTTTCGACAATTCAGAACTATTTTTAAAAATTAAAGCACATTTTTTAAGCAGTAAGCTAGGTAATTTCTTCTATAATGTATTTTTAGTCATAGTGATAGAATACAGTATTTCGAATTTGTTTTATTTTGGCATTATTGTTACCTCTGAACAGTTTAAAATGCATTTTCTGCACTATATTCGTAATTTTAAAATGATAGTCGTTAGGTAATTAAACTATTTTTCTAATTAAGAATTTCAAACTTCAAGTATTTTTTTAATTAACTAATATTTAAATATAAATAAAAATGGACAACTCTCCAAATTCAGAAATTTGCTTGAGATGTTTCTTGGAACCTTATTTTTCCACTGCACTGATATTTGGCTTAGAGTTTTTCGCTCCTTGCACGTGTGAAAATCGTTTGCGTAATAATTCTCTATTTGAAAAATTTAAAGGAATTTATTTCCAATTTGTAGAATTCCTTCTTTGGGAGCATTTTTCTACCGCTTTTCTCGTTACCATTCCTAGAATCGACCAGAATATGCCTTGTATTGAGGTTTTTAATAACCTGGTGGGTTATGGAGTCATTTTCGTTAAATTCTCACTTTTTCTTATTGCTTTGGTGGTTGCCTTGGGTTTCAGTTGGATAAAAAGAAAGAAAATTCAACCACATTTAAAGTTGAGAAATCTTAGCAAT
>AYEL01071834.1:0-42258 GCA_000484575.1 Olivierus martensii
AAATTTAAAGGAATTTATTTCCAATTTGTAGAATTCCTTCTTTGGGAGCATTTTTCTACCGCTTTTCTCGTTACCATTCCTAGAATCGACCAGAATATGCCTTGTATTGAGGTTTTTAATAACCTGGTGGGTTATGGAGTCATTTTCGTTAAATTCTCACTTTTTCTTATTGCTTTGGTGGTTGCCTTGGGTTTCAGTTGGATAAAAAGAAAGAAAATTCAACCACATTTAAAGTTGAGAAATCTTAGCAATGTAGACAGAATTAATTTGTCGATCAAATTTCACAAAATTTGGCTGATTTCCTTGTGCATTATCATCAGCACTTTGATTGGGTTGCTGTTTTCGAATATTGTTACTATATTTCCGATTTTTATCTCAAATAATGATTTGAATCTCCAGTCTGTTTTCTGTGTTGAGGAATGGAAAAAATATGTTTTTCAATTTATATTGACATTCCTTAACTAATTATATCTCTTAATATCTTATAAAAAAGTTTTTAATATTTTTGAGAAAAATATTTTCTAAACCCAGAAATAATTTCCATATTATGAAAATTTTTTCCTAAAAAAATAAAGAATATATAAAATGCATATAATATTTTCTGATATATTACCTAATAAACAGTTTAATATTCCTTTTTCTTTTTATATTTTGAAATGAAAATAAGGTTCACAATTGGATTTAATTTTGAAAAAATTCTTATCATATATATAATTATACTAATATCTGTTTAAACCATTATGAATTACTGAATCAATTTTAAAAAGAATGATAGTTTTAGAAATTTTGACTTACAAAGGAGAGGACACGGCTGACTACCCACCGATTTTGATGAAACTGAACTGATGTAATCTAGATATTTTAAATAAAATATTCTATAATATCAATTTAATTTCTTTTATATTTGAACAAATGGAAGCATCATAGGAAATTTTATACATGTATAACTAGTATGTGTTGTATATACCCTATATTTAAATGTATAGATCATTCTGACATTTACATAATTATGCATAATTAGAAGTTTATTATTTTTCGACAACATTAAACAATATGTAGTCTGCATAGTAAGTTTTATCTTCATTTTCAACCAATAAAAATAGAGAATGTATCAAATAGTTTGCCAGGAATAGAAAGGCTACAGTAAGTATTGTATAGTATTGTTTACTTCAACATTATTGCTTCTGGGTTATGATAACTAATTTGAGTGAAGAATGTGGATAGTCAATTCACTGTCAAAGAAGAGATTATCAATATTTTGCAAATGAAAAATTTAAATGAAGCATTTTTGTTGTCAATCAAAGTTATAGATGTATTATTGAAACCACCAGTATAAGTATGAAAGTTATGTATATTATGAAGGAAAGTCAACCATCTGATATAGTGAGATTGAAAATTTCTAGTAGTAGTAGTAGTAGTAGTAGTAGTAGTTTAATAAATGGTAATTCATTGCCATCTGATATGAACTAAAATTAATCAGATGGCAATGATTAATTAACTAACATAAAACAGTTCTTTTCAGAATTATTATAATTTAATAGTCTTTTCAAGACTATCTTATTTGTCAAGAGACTACACATCACTTCATATACAAAAAATTGTAAAAATATTTTACATTAAAATATATAAAATCGGAATAATTTAATAAAAAATTTACATATTTTAAAAGTAATTGACTTTCTATGAATTGCCACTTGTCATTTTCTTCCTATTAATCAGTGATGTTACTTCCTTCATTTTAGTAGTTTAAATGCTATGTATGAGACATCACATATGACAATTTGTTTAGAACTGAAAGAAAAGTTCAGTGTACAGACTATAGTTATTAAAATATATTATTACATTTTGAAATGAGAAGAAATACATGCTGGAGTCTTATATAAGGTTATCTAATGAAGTGAATGTATATTAATGATAAAATTGCAAATGATCATTATAGTAAATAATTATTAAATTAATATAACTGATATGCCATGTTATCACACATTGACACTGATTATAAACATTTTTGAAAATGTTTATAAATTATATTTGCTAATTTTTAAAAGAATACATTTTTTTCCCTTCAAATTTTTTCTTTATTGAAAATGAAAATAGTTTTTAATAACACTTGTTACAAAAAATATAATTCATAAAATTTTTATCAAGTTAATTTTGGCAATTATAAAAGAACACAATGAATGATTATCATCCAATAATGAATTATGATATCTTCAGATAAAAATTCAAAAATTTCAGTTTTTTCCCAATTAAATCTTCCTTTTCTACAAATTCTTTAAATTATAAAACAGTTTTTAATAATCCCATTTATGCATCAAATTATTTTATATAATAATTTAGATGCTAAAGTTTATAAACTTAATTTGAAATTTAAGTTTCTTATAATTTATGAATTAAAAATATTTAGATCAAGTTGAATAGGTGGTTTCAACATTATTGCTTTAGTCCACTGCTGAGGTAATGAAGCATAACAGCTTTGATTAATACAACTGTAATAATTGCCATTTACACCCATGTTGCCAGATAATTCACTAAAACTAGCCATAGGCAGCGTATTTGTAGGAAACTGTACACTTTTATTATTGGTTAAAATTTCACGATTTGTGCTATTAATGACTGATGGAGCCTTACTTGGTATTTCTAATGAATGATCTGTTTGGCATTGTTGATCAAGGGTAATAACATTTGGAGAGTTATTCTTCATTTCATTTTGCAGAGAAGTAACATTCTAAAAATAAAATGAATTATGAGATTAAGATTTGATAAATTATAACAACATACTAAATAACTATAGACATTCCTTAACATACAATTCTCCAAAAAATAAAATCTCAATAAAAAAAATAAAGTATTGATAACTTCTGCTGTACCGAAATCCAATAAAAATAAAGCATTTTTAACAGAAAAAACAAAAATATTTTCAATTCTCGTTTTTTTCTTCTAAAAATGCTGTTTCCAAATATCTAAAATTGCTTCATTTTTATCATCAAAATCTTTGAAAAGTTTTATTGTTTTATTATGATGATAGTTTGTGTAATTTTACATTATATTGATTGATAGAAAATGCTTTAGCAAAGTTAAATTTACGAAACTCTTCAAAAATCTTAAGTATGAATGTGAATTTCATTTTCAAACATATATAATAACCATCTCTTATGCAGTAATAGGCTATATATATAAATTATATTGTTTTTTAAATTTTTATATAATTAATATTAATTAAATATACATTTGAAAAATCTTCAGATTTATAAAACAAGTCAAATATTTATTTAGCACTGGTTTCAACAATAAAAAATATACTTTAGTGAATGAAACATTTTCAGATTCAGCAATATATGATATAGAAATTGAAGAATTTTTGTCATTATTTTTGAATGTTATAAAACATTCTTTTCATCAATAAGTAATAAAAAAAATTGTACTGATTTTAGATTTTTACTTTTATCACAAAAAAATTCTTATGAAATATAAATGTGTACTTATAAACAGTATAGATATTTTCATACAGAATTTGTTAGGAATGTGTTCTAAAATATTTATATAAATAAGAAGGAAGATTCATTTCCAAGGATAATTATTATTTGAAGTCTCATTTAACTATTTATTAGAAATAATCCATTAGTTCTAAAAATTCTAAATAAAATAATTATAAATAACACAGCACACATCAAAAGTGGAAATAAACTTTGAAGAACTTTCAGCTTTACTGTTCTATTAAAGCCATCCTCAGCAAACTACAGATAACATATGAATAATAGAATGTTATTCAAATGCAAAAAACTTAATAAGAATACATTTTAAAATTAAATATGATATCATATTGTATAAAATATTTACAAAATAAATTAATAGTTATATAAAAAGAAATATTAAAAAAATAAAAATTAAACAGGGCACTACAAAAATATTTCTTAAATAAGCCACTGTGGTTGTGCTATTGATGGCTGGTTGTCGTTTATCACATGGTAACGTTTCCTATATTAGTGTATAATTAAGGATTCCACAATTTTTATATCAGAATTATTTATCGGTTTAATAATCTTTGCTTGGTTCCAGTGGATTGTGGTGATATATTCATAAAAGGATCTGGCCAGAGCAGTGTTGAACACCATAGCCTCTATTGACCGTTTATATTCGTTTAATTTTTAGACACCACTTTGTGCTATCTATGTAAATTTCTTCTCTTTATAAATCATTATTATACATAGTTATTACATAAACTCCCAAACAGTCCAAAGCAGGTACTGACATTCTTTACATTATGGCATACCATATCAAGTCTATTAAACGGTAGTATTATATTTCTATTGTAGAATGCTTTCTGGATAGTCTGTATAGGTTTATGGTATTTAACCGAGCTAGTGTAGGATGTAATATTCCAGGGTGGATACACATAGAGATGTTTTGCTTGTTTACCTGTAAAAACCTCTTTATATTATTAAGGAAGGTAGAGTTATAGCCATGCAAGGTTGCTTGTTCATTTATTATAGCACATTCCATTTTCTTAGCAGCTAAAGTATTACAATGTGTTTCTATTCTATTTAATAGGAAATGAAATGCAACTATCTTATACGAAAACGAGTCACAGGACCACCAGGGAATGGTGCAAACACTGTTTTCCTGTACATAGTAGTATAAAAACAATTATTACTGACCGTAATATCCACATCCAAGTAATGACCATTAAGTAAGAAGTGGGATGAAGTTTTGCAAAATAATTATAGCTTTCAATAACAAGCCTTAATAAAAAAAAATCACTGATGAAAGTAGCACATCTATTACATGTTTAATATCAATCTTCATAATATACTAATGCTAAGTTAGAGATGAAACTGGAACTCTATATACCACATATTTCATATAGTCAATCTCCCAAAAAAATTTGAAATAAGGATTTTGCTGATATCATTACAGAACTTACAAAATAAAAATAATATGATAAAAATAATTTGAATTGATAGAATAATATTAGGCAAACAATAAAATGCAAACAATCAGATAGTAGATTATAAAATTTTAATAAAAACACAACTCAAAAGCCAAATAGTAAGAAAAACCGTTTAATCAAAAATTATCAAAATCCCAATTTTACAATAACGAAAAATATTTTAATATTTATAATGCTTATTTTATTATATAAATGACCATTCTGACTAGAGTATTAATTATATAGTTTTTTAAAATAATTATTGAATGATGATAATATTTAAAATAATTTTTTTAAAATGTATTAATGAAATAAAATGAACAGTATTAAAGTTTATTCAATTTAAAATTATTTAACTAAATATACTAAATTATTAGTATATTTTTAAATATTTTATAACGATATTCATCATCTAAAGTATTGAAACATAGATTAAAGTAAATAATTTTGTTAAAAACTGAAGCGATAAAAAATTCATGACATCTGCCCTCCATGAATTTGAACCATGCTCTTCATTTTTAAATATGAGAACTATTAAAGAATTTTTCAGAATGTCAAAACCTACGCTTTTTATTTACACACTTAATTATTTAGAATTAATTTTTTATAAAATTTGTACGAATAATTTTGAATATAATTTGGCTTCAAAAAAATATAATACTATAATTAAAAAAGTTTATTTATATATGATATACATAGACATACATTTAAAATTTAGCTAATAATTTAAATGTAGCATGTGATAATGACCTCTTGCATGAGTCATATAATTATTGCTGAAGAATCCATATTTCCTTTAGTCTAATTTAACGTGGGAATGAACAGCAGACAGGACGTTGTATTGAGAATTACTGCTATTAACCGTGAATCCAACTTAGCACGTTTGTTTTAGAAATAATCATATTTAATAATTTGTTATAATTCATACTTTCATTAAAATATTTCATATAATTTTTAAAAACATTATTCAGATATTCTAATCATTAAAGGTTTTTAATGTGTTTTTATGATGATTATTTTTATGAATCTACTTCGGAATTTAAATTGATATTACAGTATTTAAATAAAATAATTACCTGTATAAACAGAAAACAAAATGACGATATTAAATTTCACTATTTGTTGAAAAAAATTAATATAATGCTGTTGAATAGAATATATAAATATTTATTCAAACAACAAAAGATAAATATAAATAAATAATTCTAATTCAGTAAATAAAAAAATAAACTATATATCTCACTTATTGTTTCTTAGAATATAATTTAATAAAAATTATGAAAATTTCACTTTCATATAATAATAGATATAAAATTAATTAATAAAAGTCTTTTATGAAAATTAAATGCAAGAACGAAATTCATTCGAAACTATTTGAAATGCTATAGGCTATTTTACAAATTAAGGCCATCAAGTCAAAAGCAGAAAAACAAGACGAGTGACCTTCTATCCACCCAATATACTGTGAATTAACATCGACCAATTTAGTCAAAGGATAAAACAATACTTGTAGTTATGTACTGTAGAACTTAAGTGAAGTTAATTAAAAGATGCTTTTTAAAACTATTTTTCTTAAAACAAGTTAATAAATTACAATTATTTATGACTTATGAATGCTAGACACATATATTATATTAAAATCTTAATTTTTCTAACTTGTAAGACGTTTCAAGTCTGACAACAAAGCTATCATTTCAGGAGCAAACATTTGACAAAAAATTATAGCTTTTGTAAAAATAAATATTTTTATAAAATTTTAGCGTTCTAGAATGCATTAACTTAGCTTGTAATTTTGGTTATTTAATAAAATAATACGATAATAATTCTAATATAAGGTTGAGAATTATTTTTCAGAGAGCTTTATGAAGCTAAATTTCACATCAAAAATATCTATTATTAGTCTCATCGTTAAGACAAAATTATATTTCTATAAATTATTACAGAAGATGTAATCCATGTTCTTAAAATTACATTAGAATAACAGCACAATCTTTACGATTTCCTAAATCTTGAAATCATTTAAGATGTATGTGAAAATTTTATGGGGAAATTATAAATATTTTCTCCTTCATGTAAACGATCATATTAAAAAGGAAATGGAAGAGGCCCAGTTAACAATTCTAGGCATCCCTCAGATCATCACAATATTCTATATTATGCCATCTATAAGTGCTAATTGAAATTTTTTTAATTAATTATAAAATAAAAACGGCGAACAATAACCTCAGTATATCAATGAATATTTCCGGTGTCATATACTCATTGCAAAGAACAATTAATGTTTTGTGATGACGTCACGAATTCGTCTTGCACTAAACGTTTGAAGGAAGTAAATTTTAAATTAAATAATCTAAACGAAAATTTTAATTGAAGTTGAATCATTTAAAAGTAATATGAGTAATAACAAATTATCTCGTCTCAAGGTTTAATAAATATAAATGATTTTCTGTTAAACAGATTATTAATAATCCTTTTAAACGGAATAATTAAGAAGCAAAAAAAGATAAAACTGGAAAATGATTTGAATAAATTATTTCGTCAACATCCCGCTAGGTGTGCACGAGTGCTGTGGTGTCGTCAAAGCACGTGCTGTTAGATTTCTGGATTTCATTCAGTCGTTTGCTGTTAGGGTTAAGGTACGTTCTTTCGAATTTTAATTATTATATAAATTATAGAATTATTTTTAAATTCATAATAATAATAATTGAACTATTTTTAGCATTTTAATAATTATAAAAATTCGAATCGGAAATATTGTATTTTAACCAATAGAAAAGAAGCATAACAGTATACTATATGCACTTTTTTCCAAAAATAAAAACACAGTACAGTATAAGAAACGATCAATTAATAACTAGTGTAGAATTAATTCGATTAAAAAAATATATATGATATGGATAACTTTCTTTTATGTCAACATTCGAATGTAGATATTTTATTCTAATTATATTAAAAGGCCAACTCTTATTTAACAGGTATCTTGTTTGCGTTTTATAAAAACGTATGCTTGTATTAGAAAAAATAATTGGTTTCCTTTTAAAATAGCTTGTTTAAACATTATTAAAAATTGAAATATTACATATTTTTTCCGTTAGTTAATCCGATGCATAAAATAGAGCATACACACAGAATTTTAATATATTAATACACGTACTCTAAAAGAAGCAATGAAAACATTTTATTTTATTCAATAATTAAATGACAATTTAGATAATCACTTACCCAGCAATTGGATGAATTCTGTTTTAATAAAACTTGGAATTCGGTAAACGCCCGAGTTTACGTCAGTTTATTTTAATACTCTGAAACTCTAGGGAAATTTCCCTGTACGAAGAGAAGAAAGGGGCGTATTTGATCGATTTACTTATTAAAAAGTTTTATATATAATCAAATCATTCGATTTTAAATTTAGCTAAGATCAATGTCCTAATAAAAAATTTAAATTCAAATAACACATTTATATAAATTAATCTGTAAATATAACATCCGTAACCTGATTATTATATCAATATTTCGTTAAATTTAAATTGATGACATCAAAATGAAAACGCTAATTAATTTAATAGAACAACATAATTTGAAGAATACATAAACAATAATATACAATACAATTAGATGTATGATAATTGAATTTTTTAAATTTTGTTAAAATATATTTTAAATTTGCCGCAAATATGTTATCAAGGTTGCTATCTTACATGTTAAAACATTAATCTAAAATAATTGACATCGAACAATTTATTTTATTTAGAATGATTTGTCATAATAAATACGGATATATAAAAATTTTATGTATTTATGTAATTAATTTTCATACGAAATTTTATCATTTCAAATTTAATTTTCGATTTTTAAATGATTTATTGGGATTTCGTGATCTAATTTCATCTAGGCTTTATATTGCGCGTGCGTGAGTTTCTTTTATAAACCAAGCCCAGATTAATCGTTAGCTTAATACTCTTTTCGAATATAGCTGAACGAACCCGAGGAACATCACGTGATATCTTTACCAACATTATAGTAGTAATGATTTCAAATAGCTAACCACGCTGGAGAGTGCAGCGTACTGTTAGCTACTGTATTTGAAATTCGGAGAGTTATGAGAAAATAAACTGAAAATGCTGTTTAATTAAGGATTTTTTGTTTCTATATTTGAAATTGTGCAACTGCTTATTTAAAACTAAATTTTAATTTAATTTCTTAAATAGCTTTTATTTTCAACATATTATTGTTTCTAGAAATAAACGATGACAAAATTACATAAAATCGCTTATCAGATATAAGTAAAGTTCGCCATTTAATTGTCTGATAGGATATTTTTTTCAGCGAGCAACACAGTTTAACGGTTTTTACATTACCGTTATGTACTTTTGTCCATCTGTACTTACGCTAGTAATAACTAAATTTAATATACAGTAGTAAATGTACAATAATGAGATTCAGCTAATGTTTATTCACCTTTTTAACGGACTAATATTTACATTTGTCATAATTTGGAAAATTATATGAAAGATAAATGTAACATCTATTGTTGATTTAGTAATTTTCGAAGGGGGTCATTGACTCTATTTTTAATTGCTATTATGACTTATCACGTAATACTTTCTAGTCGAGTACTGCATAAGAAATAATTCAGCTAAGAATACAGTAACTAATGAAATGAATATTTATGAATAAATTAGAAATTAATTTTTCTGCCGATTATATTTTTCCTGTTGTCAAAAAACATTAAAAATACAACATGTTTATAAAATTTAGTACCGCATAGTTATATAGTTTGGAGCCTAATCTATACGGAAATATATTGTCTAATCATTAGATAATTTATGATAGTATTTTAGAAAAATATCATCCATTCATAGTTTTTCTCTATTTTTATTTTTTTAAAGACGCAAAAATCAATCTAAAAGATCGTGATATCGACTAATGATTATAGCTGTGTTCTACTGGAAACGAAACAAGAATGAATTACCAAAATTGATTTTGCAATTTCTTGTAGCCTTGAGATATTTTGCTCATTAAAACTGCCTATCGATCTGTTAAATGATATTTACATCTGATAACATTCTATTCGTTATAATTTTTTATTTTTTTCTTTCTTACGCAAGTCTTTAACTCTTTGCAGTGAAGACATGAATGTAATTACATCATATCGTCAAGCTAAATTTCAATATGACAGATATTGTACTATTATATATCATATGACATGAAGGAAAAGATAATGGGAGAGCAGCTAATTGAAGAACCCAGTCCTTATTATATGTATGAATCCAAAGGAATGTTTCGCACATCTTTCCAAAAATTATATCGCTTTTTGCAAGATGACATTCTATGCGATGTAGAAATAAGAACTGGAAAAAAGGCTATTAGATGCCATAAAGTGGTCCTAGCATGCTGCAGTCCATATTTTCAAGCTATGTTTACTAACTCTCTTGCAGAAAGCAGACAAAGAATTATAACCATCAGTGAGATAGATGAAACTGCTATGGAATTACTTATAAATTTTGCCTATACAGCTAAAGTGGAATTGAGTATAGTTAATGCACAATCAGTACTACATGCAGCATCTGTACTTCAACTGGATGCACTTATCCAAGCATGCTGTGAATTCATGCAACTTCATCTACATCCTACTAATTGCCTCAGTATAAGACAATTTGCTGAACAACATGGGCTTATGTCTCTTGTGCGTCAAGCTGATGCATTTACTTGTTTTCACTTTCAAGAAGTATTGAAAACTGAGGAGCTACTAACTATATCTGCTAATCATTTACAGGATTTAATTTCTTCACCTGATCTCTATGTGGAAAGTGAAACACAGGTATGTTCACTATTGCTTTTATAATGTGCAACTAATTAAGGGAAACTAAGCTATGTATATTTAGGTGTGTGAAACTGTCTTCCGCTGGGTACATCACAATGTGGAGAAGAGAAAGGATCTTTTATCTAGTTTATTATCCAAAGTCAAACTTCCACTTTTAACTCAATCCTATTTAAAACAGCATGTTGAATCTAATGATTTAGTCAGAAGAAATTTAGAATGCCGTGATCTACTGGATGAAGCAAGAGATTTTCAATTATGGCAGGTGTCACACTTGCCATGTTTAAGGCGACCATCTAATGAGCTGACTAGGCCAAGGAAAAGTTATGCAGGTCAGAAGAATTTCAAACAATCCTTTTAACACTTAAAACATTTAATTAGTGAAACTTAAATTTCTAGGAACTCTCTTTTGTGTTGGTGGTCGAGGTATTTCTGGAGAGCCTTTTTCCTCTATAGAATGCTACAATTGGTTCAGAAATGCATGGTTTAAAGTGACTAGTATGAATACTAAAAGACGACATGTGGCTTGTATCTCTGTAGATGGTAGGTTAGTTTTATTATTATTGAAAATTTCATTCCAATCAACTTATCCTTAATTACAGAAAAGATTTATGCTGTGGGAGGCTGCAATGATAAAGAACACCTTTCCAGTGTTGAAGTGTTTGAGCCACTTTTAAACAAATGGAAATTTGTTGCTTCAATGTCCACATCAAGGTTAGTTTTATAATTTAAAATATACACATTCTAATGAGATTTAATGAAAACAATATCTATTCAGGAGAGGATTAGGATTAAGTTGTTTAGGAGGCCCTATTTATGCTGTTGGGGGATTAGATGACAATTCCTTTTATGCAACAGTTGAAAGATATGATATAAGCTCAGATACATGGTACACAGTTACTTCTATGAATGAAGCAAGAGGTGGTGTTGCTGTTGCTACCTTAAAGGTAATTAAAATAATTTGATATAACAAAAATTTCATTTGAAGCATATTTTTATTGAATTACTATTAGTAAGTTGATATGAAATTTTATGCATTGTCTGATATTTTTGAGACGTTTCCTTTAAAATTAGTTTTATTTTATCATCAAGTACAGCTTTTAATACTTAAAATACACAGCACCATTGAGAAGACCAAAACTTAGCTTAATATAGTAAATAAACTTAAATGAGAAACGTTTTTGGCATTGTTACGCCCTCATCAACTCATACAAATAACAGTTTTCTTATAATTCTAGAACATAGAATATTTACATTAAGAAAATTAATGTAAATATTCTATGTTCAATTCTTAATGTAAATATTCTATGTTCTAGAATTATAAGAAAACTGTTATTTGTATGAGCTGATGAGGGCGTAATAACGTCAAAAACGTTTCTCATTAAAGTTTATTTACTATATTAAGCTAAGTTTTGGTCTGCTCAGTGGTGCTGTGTATTTTAAGTATTAAAAGATATAACCTATCAGAGCAAAAAAAACACAGAATTTGACATCAAGTATAGATTATCAGTTAATCTATATATCTATTTAAATAAATTTATTATATATTCTCACTATATTTAATAATTTGAAAATAATTAAAAACAGATCATTCAATTTTTATTTTATATAAAAATTAAAGCAAAATTTTTTCTTTTCTTTGGAAATGTATCATAATAAATCTCATATTTTCTTCAGCACATTAATTCTTTACATATTTTTATAATTATATTCATAAAATACCTAATGGAAATTAATTTATTATACATAATAAATATTAATAGTTGTATGGAAAACTATCAATTATATGTGATATTTCATTATTATAATATGCAAAACTAATAAACTAGCATAACAAAAATGCAAGATCAAATAAAAGCCTAAATTATAATATTTGCATAGAAAGTTTTTATTCAATTTTGAATGTGCAATATTTATTTAAACCTGGTAATATTCCTTAATTATATCTCAATATAGTATTTCAACTTTTATTTTTTTTTCTTTAAAATTGATTTAAAAATATGATATATTATTATTTGTAACAAATAAAAAATACTAAATTGAATAATAATCAAAAAACCAAAAAAATAATTTATAAATTTTATTTAATTTTGTTTTTTATAATTACAAGAATATGTATCGATACTGGATAAAAAAATATATATTTTTTCATAAGCTTCTCTATAAAAAATATAGAAAAGCAATATAATTTCTGCATGAAATATGACTAGGATATCTATAAGTTTGATAGCCAATGAGTAATTACATCAATCACAAAAACTGTACACACATCAGAGTTTCAAATGAATAATGCAAATTCCATAGTATTGGGAATTCTGAACTGAAATTCAATGCATTTTTTTTAATATATATTTCTTTAGTTTTGTAACTTGAAAATAATTCTTTATAAATGCTTTTATATTTTCTTAATAACAAATATAATCACAAGTATTAATTTTCAGGTAAAGTACTTTTATTAATTTATAATAAATTTTTATGAATTTTCTTTAATTACTTTTGTTAAACAAAAGTAATTTAACAATATAATGTGATGTTTTTAAATATTGGTTTTCATTTCATATATTTAAACTTCAAAATATATTTTAAATTTAATAACAATCAATCATGTCATAATCTATGAAAATTTTTGTATTTCATAAGTTTCAATTTTAGAGATTGCCTCAGCATTATTTAAGACTAAATTTTCATGAATTTTCTTTTAAAAATTGAATTAAATCTGAAGCTCCCAGATGAATATTTACTGGAAAAGTAGATCTTATGTAAACACTAGCAAACACCCTGGATATACGATAGCACACAGCAACAAACTTATAAAAAGTCTTTTTGATTTATAAGTTTGTTATAGTGTGCTATTTTGATTTCCCAAACCAGGACCCTTCCAGAATCATAATACATAATAATTAATTATTGATAATACTGTACATAATTTCATTTTCCTCAATACTACTTTAATTAAAATTCTTAAAACTTATAAATGATTAAATAAAAGATTTAGTTATAAATTCAGAAAATAAATTTAATATTGAAAATATTTTTTATATTCTTCATGCAATAAAAAATGTAAATGTTAGTTTAACAAGTAGTGATTAACATTTTATAAATAATAGTTCAGGATCACAAAATCAGCACTTTCAGCAGTAAGAGCAAACACATTTATTTAATAAACTACAAACGTTTGTAGTTTGTATTAAATAAATGTGTTTGCTCTTACTGCTGAAAGTGTTGATTTTATGATCTTGAATTATTTCAAAAGTAAAAGCAGTTTGTTTAGTTATTTAGTTATAATAATATACATGATTATTCTACTATAACTAAATTTTATTAACTCATCTTTTAACAATAATAAATTTTAATATCAAAAATTATATAAATTAATTATGGTTTGTACATATCAGTAATAAACTAACAATTTGGAAGCAAAATAGATATTATTATTAGCAATTAGATCACTTTTTTTAATTAGATTATGTTTTTAATAGCAAATATATTACAAGATCAGTAATATATTTGCTATTAAAAATTATAATTTATCCAGCTTTATTTTAAATACAAAATTGATGATTATATTATAATAGTAAAACTTCTGCAGAATTGTGAGATTAATAATAGTGAAACGTGGCTGGCTGGCTGGATGTCCCTTTTTCAGTTGAACTACTGTACAGATTTCTATGTATAGGGTATCTTTAGAAAGGTTTAATTTTTGGATATCTGCAACAGCCCAAATTATTTGTTGTTATTAATAATTTAAAAATTAAAGAATAGAAATAACATTGAAATTATAGTTCCTCTAAAAAGACAGAATTCGCAGATGGCACTGTAACGTAATAATGGATGCCATTTTACTATTCTCTCTTGGATTTCCTATACGAGTTTGGAGGTTTTTTGTTGTTATATACAGTATTATTAGATTAAATCACATGATTATATTTCCACTCATTTAAATGAGTGGGTAATTTCTAGTATATATTAATAGTGAGACATGGTTGACTGGATATCCCTTTTGCAGTTGAACCACTGTACAGATTCCTGTAAATAGGGTATCATTAGAAAAATCTAACGCTCAAATTTCTGCAACAGCCAAAATTTTTTGTCCTTATTCATAATTTAAAAATTAAGGAATAAAAATTAAAATTATAGTTTCTGTAAAAAGACAAAATCCACAGCTGGCACTATAACTTAATGAGGGCGGCGATTTAATGATTCCTTGTATGAGTATATTTATTACATTCAGATTGTCTATAATCTGTTAATAAAAATTCGTAGTTAAATCTAATTTATTTAAAATATTTAGGTGTGCCGCCAAATTTTAATATATTAAAATGTATTCCTCAACAAAAAAAAGGTTGAGAATCACTAGTATAGTTAAAAGAAACTGGTTTTTCAGTATTTTGTGTGATGCAAACAAGTTCAAAAAGAAATTTTTTTTTAATCACAATCTCTCACAGGACTCTGGGATTCTGTGGAACAGATTGCAAAAAGCTAGTCTAGGATATTTGATAAATTTGTTTTATACTTATTTAAGAGAGAGTTTTATATAATCTGGCCAACAGTATAGAACAATTTTATAGAATGTTTGTTCTAATTTAGATATCTTAGAGTATATAAAATGCCTAAATATCAAGATGCAATAAAAATTTTTTATACTTTGTGAATGGTACCTTTTATTGTGAAAGTTTCTTAAAATTATTATATTTAATGAACTCATAAATATATTTGGATAAAATAAATTTTTAACATGTTATTCTGATTGTGTTTTTTGACAAATAAAACTGAAGTGGCATGATTTTACATTTGATCCTCAACATATAAAGCCCCTTAATATGTTTTATGCTAATAATCAGCTAGATCTTATATATTTGTGTACAGAATTTATATCATTTATAAAATTACATAATGTTTATTATATTTGTTTTTTTTATATATAATTTTATTTAGCTTTTAAAATTCTCTCTTAATTTCTTAATATAATTCTTATAATAGATTATTATATTTTATACTGCAAATGAATTATTAAATATAGTCTTAAAAGATCATTTTTGATTTTTATAATACCCCTTTTTTTTCTATGTCCACCAATAATAACTACTGAACTATTTAATAGATTTATGTAAAATTTGGCAATGATGATCTGCCATTTAAAGATCACACCTAATCCACATTATTTAATTTTCTAGCTATAACCAATTAAAATGACAGATATTCAAACTTCAAAGGTTTCTCAACAACTTTTGAACTATTTGATTTTTTTAAAAAGTTTAATAATCTTGATCATCCTATTAAAGTCAAATTTTAAAACATTAATTAATCTTAAAAATGGCAGACATTCAATCTTCTGAGGTCACTCTATAAAAGATGAGCTTGTGTTGGTTGTTATATGGATTTATTAAAATTTTTATAATATTGACACAAAATGGTATTTTATGTTAAAGAGAGGTAATATAAGGTTTACTTGCATTACTTTTCATCTATTTATAGGATAATGCACTTATTTTTGTTATTATGTAAATTAATAAAATTAAATGTTATGCAGGTAGCATTGTATATGCAAGCTAATATTTAATGACTACATAACTTGTAATAGATGTTTAATATTAAATATATAGGTTATGCCAGGTGTGTCAAACTCATTTTAATTCAAGGGCCATTTAATAAGCCTGTAAGATGCCGCAGGCCACATGACATTTAAATTTTTTTAAAATTACATTTTGAAGTAAGAATTCAAATATATAGATAGGATAATTAAAAAGATTGTATAATCAAATAAATATATACAGTAATTACTACATAATTTCTTTTAATTATACAATATTTTTTATATTCAATTCCTCGCTATGAATTTTTAATTTTCTATTAAATGTTAAAAGTCACATTTTCTGTACAAAAACAAAAGCTTCCATTAAAATTTTAGAAATTCAAATACCCATAACTACTTACTTAAAAAATGTAAGTTAATAACACAACAAATCTTTAACAAGCCTGTTGGTGCATTCTTTATACATGTCCTTCAAAGAGGAATTGTTTGGAATTTTATCATTATATTTGTCTATCCAAAAAAATAAAGGTTCTCATTTATAGCTTTTTGTAAGAAATTTCGCACAAAACGATGTCGTCTTTGCAGGAAAACAGTTTGTGTCACCGATCTGAAAGATCAGTGTCATCTGTATGTATACGTCTGATAACGCTAAATGAAAAAAAACTAATGCAATTATATATCATATAAATCAAACTGGTGTATTATAGTATATGACGTAGCTACAAAGCGACAATTACGTCCTATTATCTCATAACATTTTAGTTGAGCCTTGAGGGCCACAAAAAATCACATCGCGGGTCACCAGTTTGACACCCCTGGGTTATGCCATTCGAAAAGTAAGGGTTATGCCATGATTATAATTTTGATGATATATTTTAATCCCTTGTTTCAAAAATAATGACTAACTACCTGTTTACATTGAATTATTGCAGAATTACTGATTGATAACATTTACCAAATTTCAAAAAATAAGGCTTTAATTGAAACATATTACAAAATAGCACAATTTATGAAATTGAATTTAATAAGCTTTTTATGACACTTTAGAATTGCTTAACAATTGATGGTCACTTTTCTAATCAGCAGTTTATCTACTGATTTATATTTATATATATATATATATTAGTATTTTAAAACAATGATTAAAATTGTGATTATTTTATATTTATATATATATATATATATATATTAGTATTTTAAAACAATGATTAAAATTGTGATTATTAATTGAGCACTTATTGCTTTGCTTTCATTATATTATATTGCATAATGAATGCAAATTTGATAAATTCAATATTTAACTATTGCTCTATTAAAAAATAAATAAATAATGCATTCATATATGGAAAAATTTTGTTTTATATAAATTTATATAAAACAAAAGATTGTATTGCATTATAATGTGAATATCATGCACACATAACTAAACCCAAATCCCCACTGACCAAGGTTATAAGCTAGAATATGTTTCTAGGTTCTGATATTAGGAGATATTTGATAATTTTTCTCATCCGAACATGAAGTATTATTTTCTCATCTGAATATTAAAGTTCTATCACATATCACTAACCTTGTGGAGACCTGGCAGACTACATAGGATGAGAATTAATGAGCCTGGCAGGGCAGGGAATCTCTCATAAATTTTCCAGAGAGTTCCTAATTCAATCCTGAGTCCTTTGATTACAAAGTCAAAGCATTTCCACCCAAATAATTCAGTTAAATATTCTGTATGCTGTATACTTTAATATATTGTATACTTGAGTTGATGCTTGCATAAAATAATACTTTATTTTTTAGAAAATAAGGTAGAAATCTATAATAATTATATTATAAAGGGAAATATAAAAAATTGAGACTTTATTCCATTTTGCTGCCTTAAAAAACTAATTTTTAAACCAATTTAGTTTTTGTATTGTCATAATAGCAAAATGATGTTAACTGAGAATGTTAAATGAGGACCTACTATATACTGAGTAAATATAATAACAAAGTAAATATTATACAAATTCTTGTATAATATTTACTTTGTTTTGATTAACACTTGGAGAAAAGTTTAACAGGAATAAATACATTGATAACATTATTTGACAATTTTAATAGAACAATTAATACAAAACATATATCTGATAGAATTTGAATAGCATATGACAGAACACATCTGAAAAAAAAAAAAAAAAAATTAACAAAATAAAATTGCTAAATGGATTCAAAATTACAGAAAAAAAAAAAAAAAAACATTATATTTACAAATGATATCAAGTAGTAGTCTCAGCTTATGAGTCCCTACTTAACAAGTTCCCATTTTGAAAGTTTTTTCAATACAAATAATGAAAAATGTGAACATTAAGTGCAATAAACAAACATTCATAAAAAGGTATTCAAACCACATATACTTTGTAACTATATAACTGGGTTTGTGGTAAAAACTTTGTGGTACTACAAAATTGGAAAAATAAAAAATGGCAGCCAATAAAAAGTAGCATGTCTTCTGGTTTTATTGGCATATTATATAAATAACTTCCATTCCTGGATTGTACCTAAGACAATAGTTCAGCTGTATCAAATACTTATCTGTTAATAATAATAATAAATTTTTATTCAACATTTATATGGCATAAATAATTTATTATAATTTGCTTGATTGCAAAGGCTAAATTTTCATTTCTTCAGACAAAAAAATCATTGTTTAAACAAACTATTGATTTTGTTGGCCTTTAATTTTATTGAGTCAGATTGTATTGTTGTTCTCACCAATGCAATATATCTATGAGAAATCGATTTTTTGTTTAAGAGTTCTTAAGTTTACCTCAGTCCAAGAACAAATTAAAGTTGATAACTGCTTGTACTATATTGTAATTGAGTCTGTAAAAGTCATATCTGGATTATGTGCATATCATGATAAAAAATTAATCAGAATTCTTTAAAGGATTTTTCAATGTCATGAAATAGGATTAAGTATAAAAAAGTATTCAGCAATAACAAGTACTTTTGTTAATACTATGTATAGCATGTAATATATAACTAATGCAAATAATGTTTTGAAAATTCAATTTATATTTTGCTATTTTTTCATTCTTGATGATATTCTCTATAAATCTATTCTAATAAAGTCATAACTTTTGGATTAATTAAATCTTTTAGAATTATTATAGTAATTTGATTTTAAGGGGAAAATTATGAATATAAATACTGTTCAATGTGTTTAATTCAAGAATTAAACACATTGAACAGTATTTATATTCATAATTTTCCCTTTCAAATATTATATACTATTATATAATTAATTCAAATATAATCAATTGAAAATTGTTTTAATCTGGAATTTATTAAAAATAAAATTTATATTAACAAATGTTTTTGAATTAAAAATATAGCTTTTACATTTTAGTGGCTAAATCGTTTCATGAGTTTTTCTTGATCACTGAGATCTTTTTGCACTTTTTTCCTCATGTAAAAAATTGGACAGTCACGGCTAGTACACAATACTTCTTCATGCAGGCTACCTTGACAGCGCTGACATTGAGTCCATAATCGTGCAAATTTTTCTTCCAAGATATTTAAACTTAACATTTCAGTCATGTAAATTTCAGATTCTCTTATTTGACAATGAAAACAAACTGCACCTTTACTGTCTTCTAGTAATGCACGGCAACCAATGCATGTACTACGTTTTTTTGTGAAAGCTGACAAAGCACCCACTTTTGATGTAACAACAGTTTTAGTTCTTGTATGATCCCCTCGTAAAAGAATAGATTCAGCCCTAGTTTCTCCCAGTATAGGTTCAAAAATGCGCAACAATGGTTTTGATATTTGATTTTCCAAATAATATTGTGTGTCAATAGGAATATTATTTTCTAATACATAAATTGGATCTTCTGACTTCATATAAGCAGCAGTACCTTTACTAGCAGCAACAATAACATAAGGTACTCTATCTCCCAAATTTGGTGCACTTCCAGCATCCCTCTTCCTCATTCTGTGTGCTAATTCAACATGTGCCTGTTTGGCAGCATATTCTTTATCTGTTTTAGTTAATTCTTTGGTAATGACCAGCTGAGATATATCAACACGATTACATAATAAGTCTGCAATTATTTGCTTTGCATATTCAACTGCACCATTTGGATCTCTCTCTATTAAAATCTTTTGTAGACAAGTATTTATAAGATTAGCAACTAAAGGACAGTTATCTCGACGAACTGTTTCTATTCCTTTGCAGTCCATTTTATCATATATATCTGGCTTAGTAAAATATAAGCCAGCATATCTTTTCTTATTAATCAGCAAATAAGGAAAATATACTTTTTCAAATTCTAACTTAATTGGTTTTTCAAATTTGTCACTAACATACTCTGCTGCCTCTTTTCCTATTTTCATTGCATCAGTCACAGTTTCAACACAAAAATTGATCATTACAGAATCAGTATCTCCATAGATAACTTTTGCATCATTTTTGTATCCATTTTTGACTTGGAATCTTTCTTCTATTTCTTGTTTTGTCCTTTCAATCATCATTCGTCCAAAAGCTGTCACACTCTTTGATATTTCTAAACATGGTAATTTTCCAACTTGTGCACCAGTGAATCCATAAACTGAATTTGCACTAATTTTCAAAGCTAACTGTCGTCCATCTAAAACTTTTTTACGAAATGGATCAGTTTCTTTCTTTAGATCTTCTTTAGCTTTCTTTCTGGCAGATAATAGATTTTCTAGAATTTCTGGCAGTAAGCCCTTGCATACATTTGCTTTTACAAAATAATTTCCTGATGGAGTTTTGATATACTGATCAGGCAATATATTATGTTTGCTTGGCACATTCATGAGTGTAGTATAGCAAAGATTATGAGCCATCATAATAGATGGATATAAAGAAGAAAAATCTAAGGTAGCAATGGGTGTATTATAGTAGCCTTTAATTGGCTCAATAACTATAGCTCCTGTAAAGTCATCACCAATTTCTACTTTCATAACTGGTATGATATAATCATATTCAACAGCTTTTTGTAACAATTGGGATACAACTTTTATTTGTTGTCCCCTAGTAAGCAGATAAGATAATGGAACTCCTGTGACTCTAGCCATTTCCATATAATTAATAATACACATTAATTTATCTAAAAGACGTAAAGGTAGCATTGCATCTTTTAGACAATAAACAGCTAATCTCCGCCTTGTCTGTTCATTTCCATTTTGTAAATCAGTTATTATACTATGATGCACATCTTCTTTTTGTTCTTGCAAGAAATGAAAACTTACAGCATTTAATGTATATGATCTTAATTTGTAATCTCTAACTAAAACTAACAATAAATCAAATTGAATACGACCTTCAATATTAATAATTTTGTTCTCTCGTTTACCCATCTGCTTGGATTGGAGCACCACATCTCTCATTGTAGTCTTATTATCTTTTAAACGACCTAAGAATGGAAAATTCTTAATTTTCAGTTCTTTGGCACGATTAAGCAAGTAAGGTAAATCAAAATTTTGAATGTTGTATCCTGTAATTATGTCAGGATCAACTTCTCGAATAAAATCTGCCCATTTTTCTAATAGCTGTTCTTCAGTCTTATATGATAGAACTTCACAACCTACAATTGGAGCACATGTGTTCAGAGTAAAAACATTTCGAATAAAAGGATCCCTCTGTCCTTGCACTATAACCATATTAGCAATTTGAATGACTGGATCTTTATCTGGTTCAGGAAAAATTCCCTTTCTACTGGCACATTCAATATCAAAGCTTAAAATTCTCAAAGGTGCTATGTTTGACCATAGTCCTTCTGGCTGGTGAGAAATAATATCATTGTGATCTACATCAACTTCAATCTGACATCTAGATTTTAGTTTTGTTTCTTGTAAATTATATTTTCCAGCTGGTAATTCAATCCAATTGCAACCAACAATATGATTATCTACCATAAATCTAATTTCAAAATCAATATTGCTTTCAAAAACACTATAAATATAGTCTTTATAATTGCCAAATGTCACAGCTCCAGTTTCTAATAATCTTTTAGCAGGTGCAAGTAACCTTGGTAAAGCCATGGTGATTTTAAGAAAGGGACGTTTTCCTCTTGCATCAAAGCCATATATATTTTTCTTAAGCACAATTTCAACTGCTAAAACAGGATTTTGAATATTATTTTTATTAGATTTCATATCTGAAAAAACAGCTTTATTTAAAGCTTCTCTAAACAAATGACAACTGATTTCAGTAAAACCTTCTGGAATGGAAGTATAGAAATATGGTAAGAATCCATGAGCATAACATAAAATGCTATTACCTTCTGTAGTAACACCATAAATTCTCATAACAGGCACATGACCATTTTGATTACCAGACATTCCAAGTGTTCGTTGATCTATAAAATGATCTATATCAATCTGTTGAAAAATTATAGAATTAGATGATGATAGGCAGCATTTTGGTCGTGACCATTTTGAGCTAGTAGAAACATTTTCAGGACCTAAAAAATATAAATGCAATCCTTATTACAAATACAAAACTAATCATATTATCTACGTTTTACAAATGAATTAGTTTTTATACTTAAAATTTATAATTTAATATGCTTTTTAAATTTATCTTTTTCAATGATACTAAAAAATGGACAAATTAATAATTTTAAAGAAAATACCATATTACTAAATATAAATTATCTGAATTATAATTTTTAAGTATAAAGTAGCGGCTATTAGATTTTTATTGCAACGAATCCAGACCCATTGTTCTTATTTACACATCTAGCCTGCACCTGTTTTAGACATATATTTCAGATGTTCTTCACCCCTTATTATATGTTAATGATAAGATATTGTGTACACATTATAATATAATGATAGTAAATAAAGATGCAAAAAGTTCCCATTCATTTTGAATGGAAATTAAAATTCAATGTGCCATAATACTTTAAGCTGATTTTGTAATTATGATCACATCTATGACTGAAAAATCCATCATTTTAGAAGTTTTTTAATATGCATAAAAATTCAAAAAATCAAACTTAAACTAAGTTAGAGAATACTTATATATAAATCTAAAAATCCAAATATATGCAAATCTCAATTCAAATATATATGAATATAAAGTAGAAGCCACTTAGTAGAATCACTTTGGGACTGATCTATTTTGATAACAATAACCGATTGATCAAAATAGAAATCGAAAATTATGCTTTTTAATTATATTGTATATACACTACTTTGCTGTTATATACAGTGTAATCTCATTCATGGTTTTCCTCTGGACTCCCGAAAAAACTATGTATATGAGAAAATGATAGATGTGGGGATATAAAAAAAAAAAAAAAAAAAAAAAATTAGATTAAAAGATAATGCTAAGAATAATAATAATAATAATAACAATAATAATAATACAAAGCTCTATAACTGATGAATGAACACTTATTGAACTTTATACTGTATATTATGTAATCAGCTAAGCGAAAAAGTGAAGTGAAATGATTTACGCTTAAGCTGTTGCCAATTCCAGTTTACAGAAAATCACGAAGAACTAGAGCAATAGTAAGAAAATTCTTATATCAAAAATTATAATTCCTTTTATTGAAAAAAAATTAAAAATTAAGTCGCTAAATCTCTATATCAGCAATTTTAAACTATATATTTCGTCATCAAAAAAAAAAAAAAAAAAAAAAAAAAAAAAAAAAAAAAAAAAAAAAAAAAAAAAAAAAAAAAAAAAAAAAAAAAAAACATTAAAAATTGCCAGATCTGGCAAAAGTAAGGCCGCGCCATTTGTAAGGGCAAGACCACCTAAAAGCACTGCGAAGTTTTGAAAAGCAGTCATATTTATCTGTATGAATTTTATTAAATCAAAAACTTAATCATTCTAATAATTATTAATTAAAAAATGTACACAAACTATATCTTTCCATTTAAGTAGAATCTGCATTATTTAAAATGGTGGACAAGTGTTTAACTTCAGATTTTCTCGTTTTTTTGACTAAATTTTGGTGAAAACGAAGCAATAAATGAACAATTAACAAATAATAATGTTTATTTTAATAGATTTAACCAATATTTTAGTATTATCTGCAATATTTTTTAAATTTTAAATACAGTATTTTATAGTGGTGTATCAATTCTGATGACAATAACCGAAATTCTGATTGCTATAAGCAGAGTTTTCATAATGCATTTTAATATGGATGATTCGGGACCATAGATTTTTGATAACAATATCCATGATTACAATATGCAGATTCTACTGTATTTGGATTTAATTATTTATGTAGAAAAAGAAACAAGGAATAAAAGATACACTTGAATGATATTCACAGATTATTTCCTATTTTCTTATATTACTGAATATTATATCAATTTAAAAATTTACATATATGAATAAATAACAATTACTGATATATATTTCATAGAAATATTTATACATAATTTTTATAATATAAAATAAACATGTACATGAAAATTCTAGACATTCTTTATTTCTCAGATATCTGAAGATATGTGGTTCTTAAAAGAAGTCAGTCAATATATGACTTTCATACAAAAGGTTATATAATTCTTGAAAGTATATCCTAAGAAGTTCAAAAATACCATTTATATACTGCATTTATATACGTCGTGCTCAAATGGGAAGAATGAAAATTTGTGGAATAGAGATGAGGGAATTTTTAAAAATATTACAATATATGCAGATGAAATATTGGATAACTCAATGCAAATATTTGTAGTTTAATGTAAAAACAATTTCCAATTTAAATTTCTACCACAAATTCCATCTCCAATGAATGGTAATTAACAAATATGTTTGGAAAGTAGACAATTAATTTGAAAAGAACTAATCACCTACTTTCCAAATGTATTATTTATTTAGAAATGATTACAGTTACTGTTCGACCAGCTTAGCAGCGACCAATGGTGCAAGTACGCGTGCGCTAACTGAATGAATCCAGTGACAAAATAGGGATGACAACTTCGCATATGGATGTTTTCAAATGCAAGATAACTGAAGTTGAATGCTAAATGATTAGTTTCGATGTTGGAAATAGTATATTTAACAGAACTTAATATAATATTAATTCAATAATTCCCACCCGTCATTATACCGACTGTGACTCTCCCTTTCACGTTTGGACTCATCCACCTTAGCTAGGTGCAGCTTTCGTGGACAGACAATAATGGATTAAAATATATATAATCAAAATCAACTTCAATGCATTTAATTTACACATTAAATAATATAAATATTCTATTCTAAAAATCATAAGCATAATGTAGATAAATCATACAGCTCTCTTGTGCTTTAATGCATAGTGCTATCTAGTGATCAACAATAAAAAATAAAAATTTTAATAAAAATACCAGATAACTTTGTCATTCTTATCTCAGAAAATTGAATAATTGCCATTTTTAAATGAATAAATCTACAGGACTAATTAATGTTACTTAGAAATAACTTTAATGACTTGGCACACTGTTAAATTTTTTAAAAATCAATCAAATCAACCATTTTTAAATAGTTGCAGTTAAAAAGTTAATTGATGCATTGTTGAAATCATATTCAATGATATGATCATGCTAAATTTCATCATCATCAAATGAAGTTTGAATGCCATTTTTAAATGCATGCAGTTAGAAGATTAATTGATGCAAGTGACTTTTCACCACCACCAAATTTCATGAAAATATATTAATTAGTTCAGAAGTTATTAGTGGGAGATAGAGAGATAACAGACAGCCAAATAGAAAGGTGAACACATAAGCATCCATTTCCTTCAGAAAGTAGACTAAATATGATTCAAAACACACGTTTTTTGCACTATCCATTTTACAATAGATAATTCAATGACTTTCTCTCATACTGTATTCATATATGCCATTAGCCTTTCAAACAAAATATGGGCTGTTTTCAAATCTTCAAGTTAATCAAATCTATCAATTTCCATCTATGCCAATACAGCATTCAACATGGTGAACATTGTTGATTAATGATATGAATTTGAGCATGTTGTTACACTGTTTTAGGTTAATTCAATTTTATTTTACATGGCAACATATATCAATCCTTGGTTTTGAACATTTGGAAGAAATGTCTAATAGCTGCAATCATGAATCTAATGGACTATCATTATTTCCCTCTCCTATCAACATTCATATTTTTCTACTCATTCACAAACAGTGTGTAAAATTCATATTATTGGATCTGTCTCATGATATCCTTTCAAGTAATCTATGGTTCCATTATAAATTTTTTGACATTACTTAAAGTAACAAGGACAATTTAACCAAAGCTGAGCAGTGCTATTATAAAACAATGCCTGTGGAAAGACAGCAATTTAAGTACATCTTTCCCAGAATTAATTCAAATCATTAAGATTATATCATAATAAGAAAGAGAATTCAAGAATAATAATGGCTCACCTCAATTACTTCATTTAGGAGTAATTTAAGTTTTCCTACTTCCTTCTCTAAGTAATATCTTACTCTTGTTTCTGCTTTGAGTTCTTCACATATCTTTATATAAAATTAAAAAAAATTAATTCAAAATTTTATTAGCAATAGAAAGAGCTAAAAGAAGAAAAGCCAAATAAACAGATATGGAAAAAATTATAGATTCATATTATGATTATTTATAGAACATTTTAAAAGAATATAAAAATGATAATATAAATATATTGTATATACTTGTATAAGTCAACTCTCCTACTTCAGAGTGTGAAAATTAGTAAAAATATGAAACATATATATATGGTAAAAATATGAAACTATTATATATATTGGGGGTCAGCTTATAAGCTGACCCCCAACTTTCAAATGCTAGAACAATATGATATTTATTGATATAAATCAACAATTTGTTTGATAACTTAAAAAATTTTCCAAATCCAGTTCACTATTTGAATAAAGCCACTTTGATAAAATGCCAGACTTATAAAACAGCATTGAACTTCTGCAATACAATATGGAAAAAAGCTGGATAGACAGTAGAATGTAATCATGCCACTTGGTGTCCAGTTGCATTTCTCTACAATATGATTTTATTGAAGTGTTTGTTTAGCAGAAAATATCATCATCATTATAATTTTTTGTCATTTCCAAATCTCAACAAAATATTTAAACAATAAAAATCAGAAATAAAACATCAACAGAAATTTTACTGCAACCAACAGGAGTGGAAAGCTGACCAGTGCATACATCATCATAGGACAGTGGTATTCAACCTTTTTTACTATGTGAGCTACTTTTGTATATTAAGTTATTCGGTGATCTACTTTCATATATAGATCACCTTCCCCCAACTTGATATCTAATTGCATACAACTATGCAGTTAAATGCACTCACTCATTTCAGAGGATCAACTCTCCCAACCCTAAAAACTTTATTTGTATATTTAAAAATTTATTTATCACTTGTAATTATTTTAATACAACAAATAAAACAAATATTTTGGAATAAAATATTTATTTCTCTATTTTGGAAAACCAAAGTTAGAAAAAACAATAGATTGATTACAAACTCATAAGTTACAGGAAATGTTGGTTGATTAAAAAATGTTAATGTGAAATTTGACATTTGTTTGGAGTTGGCAATATTTTCATAGTCAGGTTGATATGAAGAAGTGGCCAATGACAGACAATCATCCAAATGATCATTTGTAATTTAGTTTTTTGATTTTTATAATGTTCATATTTGAAAATGCAGATGCTGAAAAGTATGTCAATTCAAAGTGCAACATAATTTTTTGTGCAATATCAGTTAATATTGGAAACATTTCATATGTATACTTTCAAATGATAAGAAAATTATTGATTTGACAATTTTAATGAATAAATAAATAATACAAAATGGTGATAAATAAATTATTATGTTTTCACTTTTAATTAAATTTGTAAGGAGAAATAAACAAGAGATTGACCAAAAATCACTCCACAATTGACCGGTCGATCACGATCGATGGGTTGAACACCCGTTATAGGAAGTGCAAAGCTGATATCTGAAATTAGCTGCAAAATGATCATTCTATATTTTCTAAATCATCACAACTATCTGGAAATGCACAAACTATCAATCAAAACATTGAGATATCTATATTTCCATTTAATATCAATTGATGATATGAAATGGAGAAAATATTGGATTAAAAATGTTCACAAATAAAAGCCCAATATTGGCAGTAAGCTCTTTAGCAGTCGAATACTTTATCATTAGAAATGTTTTTATTATATTTAATGCCTTCCTGAACTTCTTAAACATACTAGACCACCATTAAATAACAACCAAGTAAACAAATTAGCCAATATTTAATGCTTAAATTCATTATTATTATTATTATTATTAATGAACTTACTTTAATATATTTCTGATTTAATTTATCCAATGATTTAATAAATAATGATGTTATATTTGAAATGCAGTTGTTAGTTTCATCAATTTTGAAGTCTTCACTTTCTTCAATATTTAATTTTCTTTGAAAATTTAATAATAGCTACAACAAAGTATGTTTATATTTAAATCTAAATTATTTATTTATTGTTTTCAACTATGAAATTATTATAATTACCTCTTGCATATCATAACAGTCAAATTGTGGATTTTTCTGTATATATCCTATTTTTAAATCATTTTTCATATCATTTACAAGTTCACTTTCTTAAAAAACATATCAATGAGAGAAGTATTTGTATATAATATTTAAAGCAAATTTATATTTACTTACTTTCATTTATCCAAATGTGTTTTGTTTCATAGTTACAATAGTCCTTATTAATTTCTCCATTATCCATACTACAAAAATATTTTAAGTATAAGATGTACAGTCGGTTCCATAAAGTTTTGTACCTACATCGTAGGGGCTAAGCTCACTGGAATCTACCTAATTTATTGAGAATCTTCAGATACAATCACATTGATTTTTATTAAAACTAGTGGCAGGTCTCTTCTCCCAAACATGTTTTAATCAATCTTTCATCAATTCTGTTAATCATCCATGCATTCTTTTGTGCTCGAACATAACACCCTTAGAAAAATTTTCCTTGGATACTGTTTTTTGTTTAAAATTATAAAAGGTGGCAATTTGTTTCCATTAGCGGTTATAAACAGTATTATAGTAATTCGTGATTTTTCTTATAATTAAAATATGGCCAGATACGACGTTATTCTACACAGCTGCTATCAAATAGCAACTGATTTAAATCAGAAAAGTACGAACGGGAGGACCACCAAATAAACTGTTATCAATGGTCATAATCTGTGTAGAACATAAAGCAAAAGCCCGATCATTGGGGAGTGGGAGATCTGGAGAAATAACATGTTAAAATATTTGCTTTGAATTTAAGCCACACCCAAATTTTGTCTTAAAAATTTGAATAAAATATTCATTTTGAATTTAAGCTGCACCCAAATTTTACATCTTAAAAATTTGAATAATGGTTTAAATTCGAAGTAATATGGTACATATGTGCCAGTATCATTTTGAAGAAAAATGAAGAATAAATAATAAAAATTGAGAAGAAAGTTTCTTATATAATTTTTGATAGAAAAGGCTCTTCTTTCAATTTATCTCTTCATTTTTTGTAAGTTTCTTTCAAAAATGTATTTTTACATGCAGAATACTTTCTTCCTTAAAATATAATATGAGAGACTTTGAATTTTCAATTTTAAATAAAATAATATCAAATAATTATTTTTATAATTAGATTTAAAATTTTTTAAAATTAAGTTGGAAAACAATATATATTTAATAATTTTTGTTAGTTATAATCTGTCACATTCCTTTTAGCCAATTGGATTATCACAATTTTACCAAGATGCACTCTCAAATATTTTATCCTCAAATTTTTTAGGAATGTAAAATGTTTTTTATAATATAAATGTATACAAAAACTTTAATGTGGCAGAATTAGAAGAAAGTTTTTTCTGTAATCTGTATACAGGATGTTCCATCATATACAGTGTGTTTTGTAAAATTCAAAAAATAATTATAAATGCAATTAGTTGTTAAAAAATAAAACAGTCTGCATTGAAAAAAAATCCTCATTCAAAGTTTTCTGACATTATAGATTTTGTGATTTCTACCAATCTAATACAATTGGTCCTCATTTAACACTGAGGTTAAGCTTATGAAAAATCAATATTAACTAAAATCAAAAACTCCATTGATCTAGATTATAAATTATTCAAAGTTCCTAACTGAATCACAGGTCCTCTGAATGGAAAGCCAGAGTTTGCAACCAGTCAGTCAATCTGGTTGAATGTCCTGTATGCTGTATAGTTCAATTAATATATTATTCATAGATAATATTATATACTTGAGTTAGTGTTCATATAAAATAGTTATCCTGTTTTCTTTAATTATATGTATCTACCTCATTTTCTCTCTATATGAAGGGAAATGTGAGAAAATAGAGCTTTATTCTATTTCACTGCCTTAAAAATTTTTAATTTAGTTTTTACTAGTGACATAATAGTGAAATGAATTAAATGAGGACCCACTGTCACTTTATAAAAGCTGAAGTGTTGGTAATACTAATTTGGAACTATTTTCTTAGAATTGTTATTTTGTTTTTATTTTCTAAATTATAATACAAATATGCTTAAGTATTGGAAGTATATTTAGGCATATAATATAATAACAGTTTATATAAATTTCTCAAAACAAGTTTTAAGAAAGTCAATAATAAACTGATATTGTTAACTTCTCAACTTGTATAAACTGTAATATTAGACTGATAGAAATTACAAAACCAGACTAGATTTTCTTCATTGAAAATGGTTCAATTCCTGTACCATTTTTTTGATACAAATCTATTTTTTCACAAGGAATAAAATCCAGAAATATTTATATAGTACTAAAGAACATCCTGTACATATAATTAAACAAAATCATAAGTTTCATGCAGTTTGAATAATACAATGTTAATAAAATACCCAATAAATGATAATTTTTATAATTTTTGTCATGACAATTATTTAAGTAAATTACAAATATTGTAATTTTATGGCTATATTCCTGGATCACCATAAGTTCTGTAGTCATCATCCATTGATTGGAATACATTGCTTTATATAAATTAATAAATTAAATAAAATCTAGCATTTCAAAAATTTGAATTCATACTTAAAGTTAAAATTCACAATTAATAATAAAACAAATTAAGCATTATTTTTTATTCAATATGCAATCAATTTTCTTAATTATTGATGTTTGCCTGATGTCTGGGTGATAATTTCTTTAGTCTTGATAGGGTTATTTATGCTATTTGTATATTTTTGCAATTTAAAAAATAAACTAGAGCAATGAAAATTTTATAGGTCATAAGTGCAGTCAAGTTGTTGATGACCACATAGACTGACCTTTCCCTTAATTTAACAAAAATTTAAATTTATGAGCAATTTTTTCCAACATTCAATTTTTAATTAAATAAATGAGATTTACTGATTTCAATTATTGAAAGTATGATTAAGTTACTCCAGCATTTTTGATGACTGACTTAATTTCCTATTTATTGGTGTTTATAAAATCTATTGCTTAGAATAAATTAATATACTCAGAATTTAAGGAAATTCTGACTCCTATTTACACATTAAAATATTTTCTTATGGCCCTAGTAAAATCTTCTAGTGGCCAAATTTCAGAATTGCTAAATTAGAGTATAAAATATAATTCACTGACCATGGTTGACTGTTTTGTTTTGCTTTATTTTAATTTTACTGCTTGTGTTATTTGGGTTTTAATTTTTGATAATTGTTAATTTGTTGCGATGTAAAAGATGTACAAAAAAAGAAAAACCTATACTACAAGAAAGGCTATTAATGTATTTTAATAATTCACTGAAGTTTTCTACAAATAGTGATTTGGAAACAATCTTATATAAGTGGAATCTTGGGATACAGTAATAATCAAGATAATTACTAAATAATATTAAATATATCATTAAGATCGAATATATAATCAAAATATTGCTTTATTAAAATTAAATTCTTTAGGAAAAACATGCATTTTCTTAGTTTATTTCTATCTATACATTATAACAATGTTTTTTTTTATTTGAAGGAAAAAAATTAATTATAATCAGGGTGCAGTCAGAGTCAGGTTTTTTTTTAAAAGGTAGAATCTGAGTTGGATCATTTGCCATCCAATTCTATAATCCTGGGTTGCAGAGTTGGAGGTTTTTGGGTGGGGTCAGAGTCAGATTTTTAAACTGCAGATTTTTAGGGAGTTGGAGTCGGATCATTTGCCAACTAATTCTGCAACCCTGATTAGAATATATATATATTTTTTTTAATAAGATAATTTTAAATATTTTAAAAAATAAAAATGATTCATATATACAGTGGGTGATCGGTTAACGAACAGTTCGGATAACGAACACTTCACAGAACAAACTGTGAGACCTGCGGACTGACCGAAAAAGATCAGCCAGATGGCTGCGTGGTAAAGCTGTGGCTCACCATTCTCGAATAACAGATCAGTCGGATGGCTGCATGGTAAAGCTGTGGCTTACCATTCTGAGACGGACTGACGGAAAGACAAGTCAGCCGGATGGCTGCATGGTAAAGCTGTGGCTTACCATTCTGGAGGATTTAGGGATCCAACTCCTCCAATTTTAGGAGGGGGTCCAACTCCTCTAATTTTTAGGAGAGATCTGGGTCCAGACCATTGAAACCCATCCTTCAAGGTCCAACTCCTCCAATTTTAGGAGGGATCTGGGTCCGGACCATTGAAACCCATCCTTCAATCTCTTGGTTGACCCCATCATGGGTGTTGGTAAGCCTGTGATGATAGTGGCTCTATAAGTGGCCACCACAAGATAAAAATATTCCATGAGGATAGTTCAGCTGAACTAACCTAACGGAATGACAGGCTTAGGCCTTGCACGCTCGTAGACTTATGGGTAAGGATGGAAGAAAAGTAGTTTTCCCGATTAAAATGAACTCGGAGACAACGTAAAACAAATCAAAGATTTATTAAAGAAGGTTAGAGAGAGATTTTACAATTTTTTGGTGTTAGAATGGTACCCATACCAAGTTAAGGTCAACAAGATTGGAGATCTCTACCACGATGATGCTATTAATTACTTCCGAAAAATCCTGAAGGAGAGAGAAAAGCAATCGATATTGGACAGATTCTTTATCAGAAAATAAATACATATTCTTGCATTTTAATCTATTATATGTATATATTATTGTTATTGCATATAAATAAACATAAATAAAAAATTATATAATTTCTTACTATGTTTTTTTGGGTCTCTGGAACGAATTAATCAAATTCCCATTAAAACCTATGGTAAATCGATGATTGGTTAGCAAACAATTCGGATAATGAACATTTTCTTGGAACGGATTATGTTCGTTAATCGATCACCCACTATACATCTAAATAAATAAATAGATTTTCTGAAACAAAAATGCATTTGTAATAGAAAAGGTGAATAAGTTTGACAAGTCCCATATGTTGAACATTTATTAAACAGATATAATGCAGCTAAATCAAAAACAGAATATTTTTACCCCATTGCTTTCAATAAAATTGCATATAATTTTATTTACATATTTAATTGTCAATTCCAACATTTGTATATAATGTATACTAATTGTTACAAACTTTCCAGATTATCCTTCATTTGCCAAATATTCCTTTCAATTTTTGAAATCACTAACAGAATTTAAAATATTCTTAATATATACTAAAGTGACTGTTATTGTCTTCAAGATATTAAGTTGAGAAAAATAATTGAATATTTGGAGAACAATTTGAAAGAAAGGAATATTTTCAAAATAAGTAATTCAAAAAATAACTCAAGAGTGTGGAAGTTGTATAAGTAAAAATTCAAAGTGGATTATATTATTTTTAAAAAATGAGAAACAAAATTTACATATATATGTAATAGAGAGCACATCCTGTTTTTATACGTGATTTTATATTGTTTTCTAATATCATATTCATACACAGCAAATGTTTATAAATAACTAATTTGAAAAAATTACTTTTTATATAAGAACTGATTCTTTGCCACTTTCCTTTAATTAAGAATGAAATCCAAAATGGAAAAATGCAAATAGGGCCATTTTATTTTCCTTTATTATAATTTCAAACCTCTGTTCAAATTGCTGCATAGTACTGCTGCATTTAAAAAAATGCACACCAAATATATTTTTTATTAGCTAGTCTATAACTTGAATAGTTTTCATTTGAAACTATTTCAAGATCATATTTGCATAAAAATAATACATTTGGAAAATGTTTCAAATTTTTATTATAGAGATTTATTTATATAATAAACTCCTCTTATCTAGCTCCTTTGGAACTGGACCTCAGGCTGGATAAATAAATGGCCATTTATAATCCAAAAATATATGCAAAATACCATTTATAAGTTTTTATTTAATTTATAAGTATATATGTTATATATAAGGATTTATTAAATCAAATCAATAACCTTCAATTGTCTTTTACATTTAAATTCATTTTTAAAACAAAATTGTCATTTTTCATAAGAGATATATCAATGGCAAATGAATTATCTTTCTATTCAATATCTTATTGCAAATTTAAATGCTTTTTCCTCTTCCAAATAATTTATTCATTTTTCTCTCCACTCATACCTTGACGAAAATGTGTCCAGTTAAAGCAGAGGCTGATAAAAGAGACTGGATAAGAGGGAGTCTACTATATATGTATGTATATATATAATATAGTCTAATAAATAACATGAATTAAATAATTCTTAAAGAAGGAATTATAATGATATTTAAACCATAAGTTGTATAACAATTATCTTTGTTGCACTAATCAACAATTTAAATACAGGAAAATCTTGTTATTGTGGCAGTTACATTCCAGATAAAAGTTCAATGAAACTGCACTAAACATAAACTAAAAAATAATACTCAAAAGCCCTTTAACAGTCAAAAGATTTTAATCAGAAATGTTTTCAATGCACTTGGCATTTTCCTCAGCTGTACTACAAGACTGTGTAACAGGGTGAGTCTTGTAGTAGAGCTGAGGAAAACGCCAAGTGTGTTGAAAACGTTTCTGATTAAAATCTTTTGACTGTTAAAGGTCTTTTGAGTATTATTTTTCAGTTACATTCCAGACCACTGCTGTAAAATAAATCAGTTTTTCATAAGAACTTTAAAGCCATCCTGTTACACTCACAAAAATGCACACAAAAAACAGCTCTAAACAGGATAAATACTTTTATTAACAGTAATTAAAAAAAAATAAAATATTTATCCTGTTTAGAGCTTTGTATTTTGTGTGCATTTTTGTCAGTTTTTCATTTGTTAATGCATACAAAAAATTAAAAACAAATTTACACTATTCTTCATTAAATATACAATAGTGCTAGGTTAAAATCTCGACTAGATGGCTCTGAGATCTGCCCATCTGTGTGTTAATTTATTTTATACATAAAATGAAAATTATTTGCAAAATAATAATTAGAATTCAAGATATAAAATAAAAGCATGGAATATAATTGAGAAGGGTTCTAACAGAAAAGTGCCCTCGATAGTAAATATGAGGCATGCCTATATTGTTTATCATAATTTATTTGATATAAAAAATACTTGAAGACAGCAAGAAAATAATGTAATTTTGAACACAGTATATTCTTGATTTACAGATTATACAAAAAATTTTCATATAAATTGAAAACTATATCCAGCAATATTTAAATTTGATATACATAAACAAGTTTATTAACAAACAGAATAGCCAAATGAAATTTATGAACATACTTTAAGCCAGGGCTGGGGAGCTGGCTTGAAATAGGTTAGGCTCCGGCACCGGTTCCAGAGTCACAGTATATTCCAGCTGTGGCTCCAGCTCCAGAGTCATTGTTTTAAAACTGAGGCTTTAGTTCCAGCTCCATCACTATAAAAGTTTTTGGTATGACCGCTACCATGAAACATCACTTACCTTACTATCACATCATTTATCTTTTAAATTGATATATTGGTGTTTGTATTATAAATATATACATATAAAATAAATTATTAAAGTTTCAATAAAATTATGTAAACCAACTCAGCCAAACTTCCTCTGGCGGACAAAGTCTATATTAAATTTTTCTACAATTATTTTTGAATTTGGATTACGTAATTTGAAATGGTTACTCCCCTGATTAGAGTGTTTTTCAATAAAATATTTATTTTGGCAAATGGCATTAATATATTGGTAACCAGAAAATCAAAGACATCTCGCGTATAATTTATCGATTTCAAATTTTTATAGAATATTAAGTGTTAAAGTCGGGGTAGGCTTATACACGAATTATGCATTTTTACCGATTTTCAAACTCTAAAGTTGGGGAGCTGGCTTATATTAGAGTATATATGGTAGATGGTTAGGAGCTGGATCCAGCAGAAATTTTAATGGCTCCGGCTCCACTGAATATGATCAGTTTAGCTCTGGCTCCTCCAAAATTTCCTAGCTCCATGGCTCCAGGCTCTGAATTCAGCTCCCCAGCCCTGCTTTAAGCATAAATAAAAATAATTCAAGGCCATAAATGCTATTTCTGGAAAATTATTTGATGAATTTCCTATTTGTGTTTTATAGAAATTCAGTAAAAAAAAATTTATGCATCTGCATATCTCAGAAACTGCATAAATCAGGGACTTACTGTATATTATATACATAAAAGCAAACAATAAACTATTTAAAACTTAGCTTTATAGAAGTTAATACATTTATTTAGGAAACAATATTTTTGGTTATTTCTATAACCAATTTTAATCAAAATTCTTGTACAAACAGCTAAAGATATGAAATACTTTTATTCTATTACTTGCTATTAAATTTGATGAGATATTATAAATTTATGTAGTTAATTTATACATGTGTATGTTTTAATTAAATTCATGTACTTATTGTGCTAATTATTTAATACCAGATGAGATTCAATAAGTACAGCCTTTAATTTTACTTGATTTCCATAAACTATATAATATTGCATATACAATTTATTTTAATGATACTAAAATCAACAATTATCAAAAATATACCACACAGTTAACAACACTTGGTAATATAAGAAGTCCTGACCTAGAACAATGATAATTATTTACAAAAATTTGAAACAAAATAATTGAGAAAGCAATTGTAAAAATAATTGAAGCAATTAATTGAGAAAGTATTGTATGTCAGCAAGACCATTATTACTGAAAAACCATTAACAACAGTCCTAATAAGATATACTGTTTCATCAATAAGCTATTTCATTTCAATTCAAGAATGTTTTCAATAAAATTATATTTTATAAAGACATTTACCTTAGAAAACTGATACAATTATATTTTAGCTGCATATTTTAAAAAATGTTGAATATGATCCAATCTATCAACAGTCATAGTTTACAAAAATGATAATAAATTAGACTCAACAATTATTACAATCAAAACAACATTATTTGGAATGTCAAGTTCTTTCTCATCATACCCTATTAATTGAACTTCTAAGCAAATCAAATTATAGAATTCAATACATGCTAAAGCAATCCTTTACTATCTTGAAAATTCTAGCTCTCATTCATTCAGATTTTATAGAAGGATTAGATCTAATCCACTGAACTTCAATTTTCTAAAATTGACTTCATTAATATCGGCTAGATCATAGTTAACAATGAACTGACTGCCATCAAACATATCCCTTGTGTGATTTGACATAATAATCAATCAAATATTTTATTTAAATGAAATCACTTGAAATTTTATGTTTATTTTTGTCACTAACTTTTATATGCAAATATAATTATATTAACAGCAATGACATATTAGCAATAGTTTATTTTACCCTGTATTTAATTCATTGTAAATTTATACTATATTAAAATCAACTATATGTACAATATTTTGAATATGAGAAACTCCCTGATTTATGTAAGTGGTCATTTTATAAAAGCTTACATTAAGTCAAAACATGTGCATCAGAACATATACAGTGCTAGTATGTTACAAAGACATAACAATAAAAAGTTATATTAAAGCACATAAATTGACCATGTGGTAAAGCAGTTGTTTATTTTCTTGTAACCAGATTCAATTCAGAATCCTATATTTAAAAGTTTTTCAGGAGAATTCTGGACCCAGCTCATTAACTAAAACTAGCCTAATAATAAAATACACACATAATAAAATATCATATGTGCACATAAGATAAATGATAAAATTAGGGGAAAAATGAATTAAAAATAAATTCAAATTGATGTCAAGAAAAAATTAATCAGAAAGTTTCTGGGTACAAATATTCATGTACCCAGAAACTTTCTGCTGTAGCTGTTTTAAAGACAAAATAATGATCTCGTTTAGTGATTGAAAAAGAATTGTGAGTAGCAATATCTTCCATGGCACCCAATTTGAAAGAATTTAGTCTGAAAAACCAGCACATTAATTATTATGTTGCATTAACATGTTCTATTTTTCGTTTTTTTTGTAACATTTGTTTAATTGTATTAAAAATTATCACACTATAATAAATATATATATTTTTATGTATAAGAACTTTATTTATACAGAATATGGTATATTGTTTTGTGGTATTAAACTGTAGGTAGAAAGTACAGGAATACCTCGATTATCGCGGTTAATGTTGCCACCAAAAATACTGCAATAATCGGGATAAATAATGCATGTAAAATGGGTGATCATTGCCAAGGATTTTCCAAATATATTAATTAAATTTTAAGGTAAAAAAGAAATGTGTTGAACGTGCTAATCTTCTAAGTTGATCACTCTACGTTTCTTTTTGATAGCTGTAGTCTTAATATCATCCTTGTTTCCTTTAGCATTCACTTTAGGGGTAAATAAGAAGAGAAATAAATATCCACATGTACTTCAAGAACTGGTGGATGGTGAGCAGGTACTATCTGATAAAAACAAAGCTCTACTTGGAGAGTGGAGACTCAAACTAAATGTAATTCTGGTTGCATATATAGTGGGCTACATCTCGCGGCTGCAATAATTCGAATTTTGGTATCAAATTATAAACCGCGATAAATCGAGAATCGCAATAATTGAAACCACGATAATCGAGGTATTCCTGTATTTATAAAATTAGTGTGTTATGGAATGAGGGGGGCGTACCAAGTTTTTATGAAAAAAGGGGGCACAGACACAAATTTGGAAACCACTGTCATATAGGGTAGATAAAATTAAAAGCCATACTTGAGATTCTTTTCTGGGGTTATATTATTAGCATTAGATAAAATTAAAAGCCATACTTGAGATTCTTTTCTGGGGTTATATTATTAGCATAATATTCTTATTTGATAACACAGATCATTGATAGTCTTATTCTTTATTTGCAATTAAATGTTGATTAAGTGATATGTTCTCAATGGGATTCTTATATAAATAGCTAAAATAGCTATAGAAATAAAACAATAATTGTAAAACTTGAGTTTCAAATAATGTTAAGAAATATTCTTGAAGTCATTATTCTAAATGACTTCAAAAACAATTTTTTATATTATATTGTGTATATATATCATAAATAATTCAGTATGATTTCTATATGGAAGATCTCATAAAATAATATAATTATCAATATAAATTAAATAAACTTTCCAAAAAAATATATTTACATAGTGCAATCTGATTTTAGAAAATCTATATCAGAGTCTTTAACATCAGAGCTATGAAATCAAATTTTATTAGTTTTCCCTAAACATCTCAGATTTTGTTAATTCTGAAAAAATTAATGGATTTATCTATAATTCTTACACAGAATTAATGGTTCATATTTATGCTTGTTAGCATCAAAAGTAATTGGCAGCTAAATTTTCTCTTAATAATAATTAATAACATTTCAATATTCACATTCAAAGCAAAAGTTAAAGTTCATCAATTTGGCCTCATTAGATTTATTTGACAAGCCTAAAAAATATCAAAAATTCTAAGTATAATGTCTGTAATTCAAGTTTCAGTAGAACATTTGTTTACATCAACACATTTTGTTCTAAGCAGCATAAGATCATCCATGAAAAAAGCACTACTGAAAACATTATTCCTATTTATTTTTAAATACAAACCATAGCTATAAAGTTGTTCATAAATATTACAATTATATTTTAACAAAAAAACCAATATTGGTATCTTTATTTTATCATCTCTGATTTATGGAAACAGAGTAAAAGCTTTTTATGCTTTTACGAAATAAAAGTTGTAAAATCTAACTTAATAAAATAGAACTTGAATTCAGAATATTTTAATAGCATTCAAAATTCTTCTTTAATGTAATGGAATTTTGTACTTTTTATTATGTCAGGGATCTTATCTTCAATTCTCAAATAAGATTTTTCTTTGGCAATTTATAAAATTTTAATTTTTTTTAGAAAATCTTTAATATAATAGCATTGCTGAGTCACATTTTTAATTCATTGAGAGAGAATTTTAAACTAATTTTTAAGTTGTCAATTCGGTAAAAAAGGAATGCATAATTTAATACAGTTCTAAGTAAATAATAGAGTTATATTAAAAACTCTACCAAATACAATGTTTATTACTTTATTTTCGGTCTTATAGTGAATACTGGGATATCAAAATAATGTCGCGTTAAAATTGGCGAACTATAACGCGGGAGAAACTGTTCAGGAAGGAACTGTATAAAAGGCAGTATTCGTACAACTTTAAAGAAGGTGATAAGCCTAAAAATTTCTCTACTTAATTCGAGAATCACATATATTATTATCATAAAAAAATAATTTTAGATATGACAGTATTGCTAAAGCTTTTCAAAATAAATGAATGCACATTTGCGTATTTACCTTCTTCAATCAATTCTTGCGATTCTGTTCGAATCTCTTCTTCCACATCTTCCATAAGAGCGAGTTCATCTTCAAAACTGATACCATCTTCATCTTGTGATCGAACGCGTTTATTTCTCTGAGAAGAACTAAGATAATCTTTAGAATCCTTTCTCTTTCCATTCATCCTTATTAATCATAGGAGTTTCTAATGAACAATTTCCGCGCGCTAAATTTTGCCAGATTACGTTCTTGCACAATACGCCTTTAATAGATTAACTTTAGCCAAAAGAAACTGCTTTAATAAATTATTAAATTTAACATTAAGATCAAGAGTATTAATCAATTAATATGAAACTATTAATAACGAATAATAATTTGTACTATTTTCAGTTAAATAAACTGTCATCATATACATCGATAAATACAGTATTTGCAGTGCATGCCATTCATTGTGGCGCCATCTCACAATGAATGTTCATTGTGAGATGGCGCCACAAGCGCATCTCTCTCAAAAGCTGAGTAGAACATTGATTATACAGTATCTCCTTGATTTATGTAAACATCGATGATCTCTACCAAGATTCATGTTGCAACTCTATACGAATCTTACATCTTTATATTCTGTTCCAATGGATACAAATTGTATTAATAGCTTTTGATATAAAAAGTATTGATTGATTATATGGATAAATAATCAGTTGAATATTTTTAAGAATTGAAATACTTTGCACAATATAGTGTACGTACTGTATAATCTGTTTAAATATTTAAAATAAATTATTAAAATAATATATACTAGATTACACGTCAAAATGGTGGATTAAAGAAATCTATGTATATACAGTATATGTGATTCTAAGTTAGTACGATTTTTAAACAACAGATGGCGATTGTAATCGAAATTGGTAAAATTTCGTAAAACAGTTACGAAATTTTTACCAATTTCGATTTTTCCGACTGAACTGTAACCATCTTTTCTATCTGAAATTTTGAAACTGATATAACATTTATATGCAAATTCTACTTAATTATGTTTTTGCTTACTATAATAATAATTTTTTAAAATTTATTTATATTATCAATAGAAAAAATATTATTTTGCTTGTTTATTTGTTATTATAATTTTTTTCGTTTATTTAGTAATTAAAAAATATTTTTATTTTTATAATTTTGTCAACATTGAATTTTGTATATTCATTTTTTATTTTAATTTCTTATTTTTATTAGTTTATCGGTTTTGTATTA
>AYEL01071835.1:0-43856 GCA_000484575.1 Olivierus martensii
ATATATAAATTTAATTTATTATAATTTTATTTAATTTTTTTTTTTATACCAGAAACGGTAAAAAGTAAAATTTAATTTACGTTGTCTGCACCGTTTTGTCCTGTACTGTAGCATAAATTATATTGCGCCGATCTGTTTTACCCCGGATTTATGATAACGCTGGTCAGAATCTAATTTTATTTCGGTAACAAGACTGGATAATTATTAACGTTTACACTGTCACATTCTCTAAAATAAAAATTGCTATTTATATCTCTCGAAGGATAAAGGTAAAGTAAAAATTGTGTTTTGATACAAGCGCAGCAACAACTCATTAGAGTTTAATTAATATGGCCGACGGAATGTGATTTACTCATTTTGCTTCATCGCCCTTCTTAATCAGCAGATTTCAAAGTCGGGAATTTTGCTTTAAATTCTCTATTGTTTGCGTCGGTAACTGCAACCCAGTGGTTTCTCTTAAAGTTTACAGAACTGTAAAATAAAAATTTATAGTTTATGCAAATTGAAAAAGATTCTTACGTGAAAGGATCCAAAGACGATTCTAACAACCGTGCGAATGATAACTGGCAAAAACTACAAAAGAAGAAAACACGTGAGTGGATTGCAGAAACCGTCATGCAAATTCACGTTATCTCAAAAGAGAGAAGTGGATTAGATAAAGAACATAAAAAAGTTCCGAATTTGAGTGTGTTTATAAGAATTTAAATACTGGTATCACACAAATTAGGATACTATAGAGAGTTTACTAGATAATTTTTATTATTACTATTATCCCAGAAAAAAATTTATTACTACAAACCCCTCACGAAAAATATTTCACGAATGATATGCGATAAAGAAACGATCCTTTCACTGGTTCCTGTTTAAAATAACTCCTTTACAATAAAGTCATTTTTGTATTTACTGCTTCTCGGAAATTACGTCTTCTGTATAATTTACGTCACTTCTTGTATAAGTAGGACAGAGCTGCTCTTTACTAAAATTTTACTTCTCTCAATCAATACTAATTGTCACGTGGTTAGGAATGTCATGCTACTTCACCGTTAATTTTCATATCTCTCTCTCTCTTACACAATATTAATACAAATTGGGTCAAATGCAAACTTTTCCGAGTACAGTCGAAAAGTTTATTTTTCTTTTTCTCCTTTTTCTTTTTCCATTAAGACGAAGGAGATGGTTTCCTGTAAAGACATTCTTTCTTTGCCACTCCCATTTGATGTCTTCTCCTGAAATTAGTGGGAAGCGGAGGAGTATTTAACATCCCACAATCCGTACATTCGGAATTGTTTGTTTATACTTACAAAATAATTAACCAAACTTCTAATTTAATTGGTAATTTAGACAGAATTATTGTCTTGTTTATTGCTTTTGAGTAAGATGCTGATTCTATTGTCATTATCCAACTCATTTTTTGTGTGGTTTCTGTGTTATGATTTTCTGAATAGGATTGTTATGATGGGTTTATGCTGCTTTCATACTGAATAGGATTTGCTAGCCTTCTTTCCAGAAGGAGTTTATCGAGAGCATCAACATCATCTGTATGTTGTTGTAAGTGTATATGACCACTCTGATACACTTGGATCTCTTCTCTCGAGTATTGCTTTATATCTAATCTTTCTAGACAGCTTTATGTATTTAAATATTAACCATATTCTATGGAATTATGATTATATTCAGAGTTGTTATTAAATATCTAAGTCTTCAATGCTGTTATTAAAATTATTATATTGATGGTATTCTTTTTAATTAATAATATAAATAAAAATAATGTTTTGAGCTTTATGAATAATTATGTTACCTTGTTATTTATCAATGATTATTGTTAGCAGTATCATTGATTGTAATGTAACTTATACGAGTAGATATGCTGATTTTGGTAACTGAATAATATGATGCATAATGATGCCTTTAGGTTAATGCTGTTGAATGTATTCAATATATGTGAATATACAAACTTGTTATATAGTGCATTATGCACTATATAATAAGATCAGGAAACAAATCAGATCACAGCATTCATTTTTCAGGGGAATCCTGGCTCAGCCATCAGTCCTCACTCTTTAACACACAGATAAATTTCATGACAGATCTGGCCAGTCTATGATAGGTTCTTAACTATTTTAAGAGTCTATGAGATGTTATATATTGCATGATGCACTATATAACAATATCAGGAAACAAATCAGTTTCTAGCATTCAGTTTTTTAGGGGGAATCCGGGCTCAACCATCGATCCTCACTCTTTAACACAGGCCAATTTCTGGCCTACGTATGATGGACTCTTAAAACAGTTAGGAGCACATCTTAGGCCAGCCAGGTCTGTCGTAAAATTGGCCTGTGTTAAAGAGTGAGGATCGACGCTCAGCCCAGATTCCCCTGAAAGATGAATGTTAGTATCCGATTTGTTTCCTGATTTTTTTATATAGAGCACAGTTGCGTCAAAAATTGGTATGACATCATAGGCTGGTGTTCAATATGTTGTGTGTTAGAGATTGAGGATCGACGGCTGAGCCCGGATTCCTTTGAAAAAAAATGAATACTGTAATCTGATTTGTTTCCTTGTTGTTTTTTTCTACATGGACATCATCCGAGTATTCTATCTTTAGTTACTAATCGATAAGTGTTTCATGCTATTGAGTATTATGTTGCATTATGCTATTATGGCTTTGTTAATGAGTAATATCCGTTGTTGAACATGCTGCATTTTTTAGAATGCAGTGAAAGCTATAGCAGTAAAAAATATATAATAATCTATTTATCATGATCCTTTTCGCTATTAGAATTTACTACATCATTCTCTTGCCATCCGCATAATTTTGCTACATAAAAGACGAATAAAGTAACGATAATAATCATTGTGATGCTATTATAGTAATAAAACAGTTTGCGTCAAAAATCGGCCTGACATTTGTGCGATAAAGTGAATTAGAATAATAAAATTTATATAACTCGATTATAACAACGGAAATGTCACGTAACAGAAAGTAGTAACTTAAACGTGAAAATATCACGTTAATGAAATCAATTGCAGCAACGTGAAGGCTCTCGTAACTACATTAAAATAGATTAGAATGAAACGATCGCGTATGGCTAAGGTCGAAAATATGTTAGCATTAAAAGTCGTGTGGTTGTGTAATGAAAATAAACATTAAAGAAAAAGTAAGTGCTGCTGAGTTGTTTTCGGTAGCTCAGAAAATAAGTCATAAAATTCTAGAACATACTCCAGATTTTCTGTTTTTATTTTTGACAGTTATCTGATTAATTCAGTGACATGTAAATCCTTCTGGAACCAATTTAATTACAGGATCTAGAAAACAATTAGGATTTTCTTTTTTATCTTCCTTTTTTTTTTTGTTCGCTTTAATTTGAAAACCTTAAAGGACAAGTTGTTTAAACTTCTAACTTAATGGATATTTAATAGCGTTCTTGTAAGTTAATGTATTATACATTAAAGTTTAGACCCTATATAAATGTTTTAAAAAATTAGAGAAATAAAAAAAAAAAAGAAAGATCAATTAATTCTTCATCTTGGATGCGAAGAGGAGAATGTGACAAGTTTTTTCTTTTTATTTTATTTTTTTTTTTATTCTTTCTTTGTTTAGTTGTGGAAGAAAGAAAACACAATTGCGTGCTGTATAAATATAGAAGATAGCATGCGATCGGAGCATGCTACCAAATGATAGTTTTACGTTTGTTCGCCGGGCAGCACGACTCCAATTACACTCGATGATATGGCAGGATTTCCTGATGAACATTTCCATTTACCAAGTCACGTACTTTCTGACATTGTCTGCTTTTATTTATCTGTTTCTCACAATTTTTTTTTTCCTAGTTAAAAAAAACTGACAGAAAGTTTCACTTTTATCTCATTAAAGAATGGTGTTGCTGTGGGGAATTTCTAAATATTTTTTTACAATTCCTTATTAATTGCTTGATTAACACGTGAAAGAAGATAAACTCTGACCTAGATAACGTAGCAGGACGGAAACTCTTATTGCTCTATCGTTTTTTATGAGAAAAGTTCGAGTACTTGAATAGGTTTGCTTGTATACTAAATTACTCGATGTAGATGAAGTAGGAATAGAAAATAAAGTCAAAATTTCGCTGATACCCGATAGGAGGTAAGATAGCCGAGAGGACGGAAAGTATGTTGCGTTATCGCTTTTTTTTTTAGAGGAAATTGTGATGAATACGAGAGAAAATAAATCAAAAATGGTAATGTTAGAGTCGGGGCATAAAAGTCATCAGTATAGAGAGAGAAATTCACTGCAATGTCATTTTATTTCGACTCTAGAATAAACCGTAATTATCAGATGAAGATAGAGCGAAGTAAAGTCAGAAAGGAAATAAAGACCATCTTAAATTCTTTAAAAGTCTTTTAAACGGAGAACGAAAAAGCTGATTTATATGCTAGATAAAACCTTACACCCTCTTTCATCAGAAGCAATCTTCCATTACTTCTTTATCTCTATTCTTCTTCTTCTATAGTAACAAGCAGTACTCGCCTGATTGAATTAGAATCTTTACTTTTAAGATAATAAAAAAAAATTATAACTTCTTTTCTTCGATTCTCTTCCTTATTACTTTCTTACACATGCAAGAACATTAGCAAAAGTGCTGCTGCGACAGTAACAAATTTCTCTCTTTTTCCCCCCATATATCGCTAACCTCAATTAAGAAATCGCATATTAAACAGCGTAATTTTATTACTGCGACATTTCAATTAAATATGCAAAAATATTGAATGAGATTGCAAGCGTTGTGTTACTATAGGAACAAAATAGCGACGACAAGCGTGATAATCACAACAATAATCAATAGGACCATTTAAAGAAGCAATTTTAATTATTAAATTAATTTAATAATTAATTTTGCACCATTTAACTACCAAAACAGAATTATGAAAATATTTTTAAAATTTTATTGCTTTTCTTGTAAGAGAAGAGAAATAAATGCGGCTTTACTGCATACCTTTAGAACTTAAACTTTGTTTTTGTTTATTTTATGCCTGTGTAAACACTTAAATTATTTTTAGTTTCCATTTTAAAACCTTTATTTAGCATATTTAAGAGATGAAAGGAAGAAAAAGAAAAAAAAAAGACGTTTTATTTATTCTAACTTGCATCACTTCAGTTTACTTTACTCTGCTGGCTGCCCTTGTACACGCTCATAAAACTCAAAAATTAGAAAAGATAGGTTTGGATTCATCTACTAATGAATTCTCTATTTATTTATTTTCCTTCAAACAGGATAATTTTTTATTTCTCGAGTCTCTAACAGGAAATTGAAGATTGGATCAAAGCGTAGTCTTTAAGCGTGATTAATGTTTGTGGTTCGAATATTGAGTGTACGCAAATAATTAGTAATCTGTCAATAAACCAGATTATTTATATCCCTCCATGCAAGCGATTTACTCAAAACGAATAAGATAAAACAATTCAAAAAGCAAAAAATCGCTACTGGAAACAATGAATATTAATGGCCTACGTGGCATCGATAAGTTTGAATTATTTTCGAATTTCGTACGGTTTACAGGCAAACGATTTATTTGCTTAATGATTTATAGACGATGCAGAAGTAAATTATTATTATTTTTTTTTTCCTTTTTAAATCAAGAAAATAGAAAGATCAACAATCGTCATTGCAAAATGTTATTCCTTGTTAATGGTGCTGAAAACTTTTAAAGCTATTTCTGCCCGATAATGGTGTCTTTATTGAAAATCTTTAGCAATAAAGTTATTTTCAGAAAAATATGTCGTTAACTAACTTTTCCATTAAAATGGCAAAGGGTGATTGCAAAATGCAAAAGAATCAATTTTTATTTTTTCCCTCCCCTTCTACGTCTTCCAATTTCGTGATAAACACGCTTAATTTAACAAATATATATATATTTTTCTAGGAAAAATAGGAAAAATTTTTATAACTTTTCGTTTATTTTTCCGATTTTTGAATCCGTATAAACTGTATTAATCTTCCGAATCAGAAATTTGAAATTTTAACGAGTTTTCACTTCATAAAAATGAAAAAAAAAAAAAAAACAAACAGAAATTCTCTTTTATGTCTGATAATTCGTCTCGTTTGCTACTGATATTTCTCTCCAACCATAAAAACTAATCCAATAAACTTTCTTAAAACGTGTAAGTATTGCTATCAGTTAGCAAAATTTCTATTTAAAAAAAAAAAAAAAAAAGAACGTTTGTGTGTCTACGCGTTGGCGATTTATCTGTAGGTCCAAATGTGCAAACACAATTAAAGTGCATTATTCTAGGCACACATATTAATTACGTTACTGTCTGTTAACAAAAAGAAAAGTTTTATTGATTTTTAAACTAATCAAAAATGTCAAGATTACAATGTCGGCCTTTTTTGGCATTTTACTCCATTACTGTTAAAACCAAATTAAAGACTTTTTTAAATATTTAATCTACAGTTTTTCAGTAAGATTATAATTAAATAAAAAATATCATTTAAAGAAAATTAGGTGAGAAAAATTTTTTTTTTAATTAATACATCAACGATATAGTTGGTGCATAGATAATCGATTTTCATGCTTAAAATTGCATATTGCTCGAAAATTGTTGCAGGATTTATGTCAATGGGTTTATGGAGCGTGTAAAATTTCAGACAAACATTAACTCTACAATATTAATAGCCGATTGTTTCGTTTGCAACCGACATGAAAGCAAATCGTCTTAACCTTTATTGCACTTACATAAAATAAGGTCATGGATCGTTTACAGGCTTTCCATACCGATCCAGGTTCAAAAATTCAGAAAAATAATAATAATTAGATGCTCCTTCATCCATTTTAATCATGCATCATGCAATAATTGAGCTCATATGTTGATTTTTTAAATTATTTACTCATTTAAATATCTGCAATTTTACTTTTTTTTTTTTTTTAAGGATGCTACGCTTGGCTTTTAAAATTTATTAGACTTAACGATTTTTCAGGATTAAAAATTGATTAAATCACCATAATTAAAGAGAAAGGGAAAAGATAACATGAGAATCTTTAATCGAACTTAGAAGAAAATGGCAAAAGGTGAACATTTTACCCCTCCCACACTTATCAATTCTCTTTACCCGATGCCATTTCTTTTATTATGGAAAGAAGGGGGGAAAATGACGTCACTCCGACGTCATTCTCTAATTAAAAAATAATAATAATAATTATATGTGCAATTCGTGTTGACATTAAAAATACGGTTTGTATCAATTTGACATTAAACCGCTGCAGAATCATAAACAACAACGGGTGTTAATTAAAATCAAGTTATCAAATTTACATTTATTCTGGGATAAACTTTCCTGTTTTAAGTCACTAATGCGAAGATAATAACAGACAGGATGTTACAGGAATTTAAACAGAATGCTTTCATTTACATTCTCTTATTATTATGATTATTATAATTATTATTTTATAAGCGCTCTCTTGAAACTCATTTAAAGGCAATTTATCATTTTTATATCTCCTTTTTACGTTATTTTTAAATTTTACATCACGACAATTATCATTTATTATTATTATTATTTCGATTTTTAATTCTTATTATTGCTGTTTTCTCGATTTTCTGTAAGTCTACTACTAATTTTATTTTAATCGAATTTTTTTTTTTTTATTAAATTTGATTTAAATTTACTTGAATATGTTCAATTTTTTCAGTTGCCAAATTATTTTTTGTTCCTTTTTATTTTTATTTTTCTTGTTAAGTTAGAATCCATTATACTTGACATTTTATCTATTTTTGGAAAAGATTTATGTTTTATTATTATTTTTTTTAAATTTATTCAATTAAATTGTGGAAATTAAATTTACTAGCAAGAGAATTTTATATCAATTTTTGCCTTCAAACTTAGCATAATTTTTGTACAAATTTTGCCTCCAAGTTTACTAGCAGCACAATTTTTCTATTATTTTCTACCTACAAGTTTACGTCAGCATAATTTTTATACAAACTTTTATTTCCAAGTTTACCAAATGGATAATTTTTTTTTCTATTATGTGCTACCTCCAGGTATATAACAGCATAGATTTTCTATTATTGTATTTTCTACCTCTAAATTTACTAGCAATATAATACAGCAGCATAATTTTTCTATTATTTTCTACCTACTACTTTACATAATCATAACTTTTATACAATTTTTACTTCCAAATTTACCATAAAAATAATTTTTTCCTATTATGTGCTACCTCCAAATTTACCAACAATATAATTTTTCTATTATTATCCATTTTCACATTTATAGCAGCATAATTCTCATATTATTTTCTATCTTCGAGTTTACTACTAACATGATTTTTCTACAATTTCACATCCAAGTTTACTAACAGCATAATTTTTCTATTATTTTCTACCTACGAGTATACATCAGCATAATTTTTAAACGAACTTTTACTTCGAAATTTCCCAGCAGAATAAATTTTTTTCCTATTACGTTCTACTTCCAAGTATACAGCAGCATAATTTTTCTATTATTTTCTACCTTCGAGTTTACAACAGCATAATATTTCTCTACTGTTTTCTATCTTCGGATTTACAGCAGCATAAATTCTTATATATTATTTTCTACTTTCAAGTTTACTACTAACATAATTTTTTTCTACATTTTCGCATCCAAGTTTACTAGCAGCATAATTTTTCTGTTGTTTGTTAAACATGCTAATTTACTAGCAGCATAATTTTTCTGTTAGTTAAACATGCTAATTTACTAGCAGCATAATTTTTCTATTAGTTAAACATGCTAATTTACTAGCAGCATAATTTTTCTGTTGTTAGTTAAGCATACTAATTTACTAGCAGCATAATTTTTCTGTTAGTTAAACATGCTAATTTACTAGCAGCAGAATTTTTTTTATCACTTCTTAGTATAAAAACTTGTATTTTTTCCCCTACTTCCTTACGCGTCATAACAACCGTTACAATTTTTTGTCTTTATAATCTACACTTTATTTTTTTTCCTAACCTCTCTAACCTATTCGAAAATACGAATTAACGCGTATAATATTCACGAAAGAAGATCGAAATGAACTTTTATATAACTTATATATATAAAAACCAATAAAAATAGAATCGCGTGATACGACACATCATCTACCCGAGATGAAATTTTCCTTCTATAGATAAACTTCCCGGATATATACAGGCATCGATGACATAATTATAGGTAAGCTAAAGATCAAACTGCTACGTAACGTATATTCGTCACAGTTTAACAAAATCTGTGATACGTAAAATCCCTACTCGGTACAACACGCACGTTTATAAGTTTCTGTGCGTAACGTAGTGTGTGATCTAGGTGAAATTTATCGGTAAAATTTTTTAAAAGTGATAATTCGGAACGTCTAAGGAAACATCTTACTTGATTTTCTGTCGAGAAAGAGGCGACACAGAATGCACAGTCATCTGTCAAACAGACGAGATAAGCGAGTCGGATGCACACTCGTTTCTGTCAGGCAGTCGGAAGCACATACAGACTATTCAGTCGCTCCAGTCTCACTGCGCATGCACTACTCTTTTAATCTGAATCGTGTTGTTTAAAATCCCATCTTATCTTAATCTGGGATTAACCATATCCGGTTTAAATTATAATACAATTATTACTTAAGCCGGATCTTAACACGCCATGTTTCTTCCGCTTAATTTTATAGAAAGCCATCTACGTATAATAATTTCGATTTCTTTACCGCTAATTTTTACAACGAAAATTAATGATGCTAAAAACGAATATTTGACATTCACTTTTCCCCCAAGGTCAACAGCAGCAATATCACTCATTCTCCTAAACATCAACAGCAATGACCATTTATTTCCATTTTTATAGAAACAAATCTGCAATTTAATTCATTCTTCTAACAACAACATTTTTATTACTATTATTATTAGCCCAATAACAACAACATTTCTTACTGTTGTTCCTTTAACAGCGACATCACTTATTTCTCTAAACATCAGCAACATAACCATTTATTTCTTCACAATATCAGCAATACATCTTCATTTTGTCACAAAAATTTCTTTCAAAGCACAACAACAACAGCAACAACGTGTATTGCTACAATAAAAATTAAGTAATACTGATTGGTTCCTAAAAGATAAAAGATTTAGCGATTTTTTTGAAGACAACGATAGCAATTTTATTCATTAGGCTATTCTAACAACATTGTTGTTTTTATTATCATCAGTTTATCTAATTTTAGCACTGTTACTTAAGACAACGATAGCAATTTTATTCATTATTCTAACAACATTGTTGTTTTTATTATCATCAGTTTATCTAATTTTAGCACTGTTACTTCAGCATCATCATCATCATTACTTATTCATTGCTCCAAGCAAATAATACTTCCAAGAACATCTTGTACAACCTCCTCCACTTCTCCAAACGTATGAAGAAATTAGTACCAGCAATGTCATCCATTTTTCTAACAATGCTTATAGACTAACAATAATTTCATTCACCCAACTTATATTACTCCACCATCATCATCATTATTACTTATTCATTGCTCCAAGCAAACAATACTTCCAAATACATTTTGTACAATCTCCTCTACTTCTTCAAACGTATGGAGAAATTAGTACCAGCAATGTCATCCATATTTCTAACAAATATATATAAAGTAACAATACTTTTATTCATCTAACTTATATTACTCCACCACCATCATTTCTTATTCATTGCTCCAAGCAAACAATACTTCCAATTACATTTTGTACAACCTCCTCTACTTTTCCTAACGTATGGAGAAATTAGTACCAGCAATGTCATCCATTTTTCTAATAATGCACATACAGTAACAATAATTTCATTCATCCTACTTTAGAAAACTTCGAGTTCTTCTAGAGAGATTACTACATCTTGTACAATGTCCCCACTTCTCCAAACGTATGGAGAAATTAGTACCAGCAACTTCATCCATTTTTCTAATAATGCACACACAGTAACAATAATTTCATTCATCCTACTTTAGAAAACTTCGAGTTCTTCTAGAGAGATTTATATTTACCCTCGAGATCGAAGTAGTACCTCGATATTTCGAAAATGAATTTCAAAGCACATTTTCTCAGCAATCCATAAAAAGTTTCTTTCTGTAAATAGTAATTCCTATATATATATATAAATTTATTTATAGGTCTAAGTATACCCTATACTTCATCCTCTCCTGTCACACATAAAGAAAAGTTTTCCTCCAAAGTGATTTATATCCTATATCTCCCATAAACAATATATAAAAGATCAGTTATTAAGGATCCAGAGACTGTTCCAGTAGGAAAAAAAAGATCAAATCTAGCAAGATACAATTCAATACTCGTAATAAATTTTCACTATTTCTTCCATCTTAAGTTAATCTCCTACTAACAGTTTTCGATTGAAATTCGATATACAGTTTTTTCTCTCACATTTTTTTCCTCTTTATAAATTTTTCTCCAAGTCTACAACATTTCATTGCTGACTCGTGAATTGTATCGTGTTTAATTGTCTTATTAAATTTTTTTAATAGGAAGAAAATAATTGTACTTAAGTAGGTTAGCTTTCGTGCTCTAATATTAAAGCGCTTATTTTCTCTGGGGAATCCTTAATTCGTGTCCAGGATGCTCACTTAGTATAATCTCGTTTTGCATGCATATTGGTTTTGTGTCTTCTTATCCTTTAGTTTTAATGGGATGATGGCAATTTAAACTTTTTTTTCATAATTTGTTTTAGAATATTTAAGAATTATCCTTAAAAAGATAATCCAGATTTTTATCTTTAGTTAAAAGAAAAAAAAAATTAAAATTGTTCATTCTGTTTGCAGCGATTAAGAACCACAAATGCAATAATCCCAAAACGAGAATGTTTAGTAATTTTGTCTCAAGGATTTGTCTTTAAATGAAGTTTAAAATTTAATTTAGAAATTACCAACAGTGTAAAGTCTATAGGAATGTCTTCTCATCAATAACACCTGCCACAATCTTTTTATTTTCTTTCCTGTTTTTTTTTTCTAATTTTAAATTAAAACTTTCGGCATTAAATGAGAGTTTTGTCTAATTTAGAAACATTCGGTGTTACTGAAGGTGAAGGTAAATTAATGGAATGAATTTCTGCTGATGTTTAGCAGCCTGCTGCCATTCCAAAAATTTCGCATGGGAGAAAAGATAGAATATAGAATTTCTGTTACTAATATTTATTTTTTTTCTTCTCGCTTATGAATATTCACAGCTTTTAGAAGAAATAGAAGTATTCAGAATGTCGTCTTAATTATCACTTGCAGCTGAAAAATCATCATATGTGCTTCTGTATTATAGATCCTTGAAAACAATAAAATTATCGGCGAAATGCTATTTTTTTAAGTAAATCACTCGTATGTGAGTCTATTCACGCAACTGTATCACTATCGGTAAAATAATTTGAGAGAGGAAGCGTATATAACGATTCAAATGCTAAGAGCACGACACGCAGATTTTCTTCTACGATTATTATTATTGAAAAATACTTACACTCGGCACTGGATAGAGTCATATATATGACGTCTAGATTGATGGTTCCTGACGTCACAGAAGGAAAACAGTAAATATATATATATATATATATAAAACGGCGGTGAATAGAATGACTTAACTGTCATTGGTGCAAGCCGTGCTGTCTACTTAACTGCACGAACCAAACATCCGGCCATCTGTTCACTGATCAAACTATTTTTAGAATGGACAGGGATGTTGTTGTCATGGTTACACCAGAGACGATTGAGGAATTGCGGCGCCTCTTCTCTAACTCTACTCGAGTGGACCTGTTGCTTCCATTGAATGTTAAAGGTTGTTGTTGCTTATCGTGCAGACTACCACAAACATGATACGGTTTTTAGTCTAATCCTTTCGCTTTCTTTTAATAATTCAGTTCATTAATTTTACTAGAATTAATTGTGTTTTAATATAGAATTAAAATATTAGGCAGTTACACGATTAAGGTGATGTTAAACAGCTCCTGACAAGTTAACTGATTTTTTTTTCTGCTGTTTTTAAAAGATACAAATGGAAGAATGTGTTATCTTTGTCATCATAAAGACGTTTATCCCAATGTTCTGCTGTTTTTAAAAACAGCAGAAAAAAAAAAGATACAAATGGAAGAATGTGTTATCTTTGTCATCATAAAGACGTTTATCCCAATGTCAGTACGAGCGCGACCACATGCTCAGATAAGATAGCGACTTTTATGGAAGCCCTTATCGCCTTACACTTCCACTGTAACCATTTTATGTCAGACATAAAGTGGTCAAAAATTCTCTTCCACCAATTCACGTATCCAAACCTCCGTAACCGTTTAGACGATTACTAAAAATGTCTGACGGTAAAAAAAAAAAAAATATTATTAGTAGTTACTTCGAAAATGTCTGACGGTAAAAAAAAAAATATTATTATGTATCTTGATAACGGAATCGTGCCACGGTCTAAAGATTTTTATGCTTAAAAAATGGCGTATAAAAAAGTTTATTATTTTAGTCGAAAGAGTGGAAAGAATTATTGTGTACCATCGTTTCTAATTTTATTGTAGGTAAGCAAGATTGATATCTTTTAATGCTGCTATTATATATAATTGTGATGATTTATATATTTACCATTATATTTTATTTCTTGCGTGGGTTATGGCACACGAAAAAATTCACTATTTGTATGTTTTTCTTCTGTTTAATCATAAAATAATTTTAAAATATTCTTCTCTTGAATATATACCAGTAAAGGAATGATGAAACTATAAGAATACACGCTTTCTTTATTCTTTTGCTAATAATTTCATAAATGGTAAAATAAACAATTCTGGGCGAGTACTATTTGCGTAAAATTTGATATATAAAATGTTAGATTGCACTGATTTAAACTATTATTCTGATGATAGTCATATTATAAAGAATTATATGCACTATAACTGCCGATGGTTCGATCATATCGATTATAGATCACTCCGATTATAGAGCTTTACTCAGATCATATAGAATCATCATACCGATCTCACTGATCATATTATAAAGCATTAAATGTATTACAGTTGCCGATTGTCCGATCATATAGATTATAGATCAATCACTCCAATCTCATTGATCGTATAGAGCTTTACCCAGATCATATAGAATTATCATCCCGATCTAACTGACCATATTATAATGCATTAAAAACACTATAATTGCCAATCATATAGATTATAGATCAATCATTCCAATCGCAATGATCGTATATCGTATAGAGCTTCATCCAGATCATATAGAACATCGGCCCGATCTCACTGATCACATATCTTAGATTCATCATTAAAATTATGGCATGGACCACATTGAGAACCACTGATATAGATCACACATTATATATGATCTTTATATGATGTGTATTTTGAGATGATAATGGTGTTTATATTAATAACATTTTTTCTATATGCAGTATTTATTGATGGTAATGATGTACAGTTCTAATTTCTTTACATCTGTATACGATCGCTGTATATACGAGTTTACACAGCATAACTTTTCATAAAATATATATTTTGTTTTCTATATCTGCAGTAGTTTATGCGTTTTATTTTCTTTCGGGAAGAGAATAAAACGTTCTTTTCAAGAACTCTAATGATGAGGGATTGTGCTGTTATTGGAATTTTATTGTTGTTACTGTTGTAGGAAACAATCTCGGAAAGAACGACGACAACAGACAAATCATTAAAGGAAACTGATAGACGTGTTTCTACTAATAAGAGATAATCTCGGAAAGAACGACGACGACGACAACAGACAAATCATTAAAGGAAACTGATAGACGTGTTTCTACTAATAAGAGCATTATTAGCACCTTTTATTTTCTTAATAAAAATTTTGAATGTTTGCTTAGTTAATTATGTTTAATGTGCATTAAAATAAAACTAAACAGCTTCTGTTGTTGTAACAGGATGAGGATTTGTCTGTCTCGTATGTTAATTGTTTAAATATTTATTGTACGAAATGAGAATGGCTGCTTGTTCTAGCTTGTTTATGGGTTTGTCAACTGGATCGAAACCAGTCATAAAGGATGTACAAACAGACGGAATCTAGACAATAGTGACTTAGTCGCTACTAGATCATCACTTCAAACATTTTCATTCATTCTCCTCTTTATTTGTTACGTATACCGTACTTAATTATCTGGTTCGTAAACTTGTTTGTCGGATTTATTGTGTAACTCCGAATGGGAGATAAATTTTATTTATATGGTTCTCAACGCATCTTTCACACGCTCTTCTTCAAAGAATGGATTAATTATTAATAAAGTGACAGGATGATTTAGATGAGAAAAAAGTTCGAAGTTAAGAAACGCCATTGATCATAGTCATAACACAACACACCTACTTACATCATCTATAATGTGGAGCATTATTGCGGATTACTTAAAATTACCAGGGATGGAGCACCAATTCCGATGTATAATCGTGTCAAACCGATTACGTGATACAACAGAAATGCGACCTGTGTTACGTAATTCTTTTTGTGATCGTAAATTTGTTGTTTTATTAAATTTATATAAAAATGATAATTTTTTTTTTATTTATTCTACGTTTCGTAATGTTAGTAATAGTCCACACTTACTTCAAAAATTGCGGTTGTAATCTTTGTAATTAAAAATATTACTCAATTCCCAGTGACACGGAAACCAGTAACACGCAAAGGATATTAAAATAGATAACATGGAGCATCTGCTCTTTAACTAGATGATTCGTATGGAGGCACATCTTGTGAGGCACTAACAATTTAAAACATGAAATAAAAAAATTCGTGTGGAGCACTATCACTTTAAAATGGGAGAATTATATAGAGCATCGTCTATTTATAACATGGAATAAAAAAATCATGTAGAGCACTGTCACTTCAAAAAATGGCCGAATTATATAGTGCTCTACATGATTTTCTTTTATTCCATGTTATAAATAGATGATGCTCTATATAATTCTCCCATTCTAAAGTGACAGTGCTCTAATCGGTGTTTTTCCAAACTTTGTGTCTGTGCTCCCTGTTTTGATAAAAAATTGGCATTCTCCCTCATTTTCATAACAGTCTAATTTTATAAATACTTTCTACTGGACCGTTTATTTTGAAAGTGGTGTTAAGTCCACTTTTTTAAAAACCTGAAATATTACATTAATTTAATGTAAACTTTTTATGTAATATCTCGTTATTTTAAAAAATGGACTTACACCACTTTCAAAATAAACGGTCCATATAGAGAATCATCTATTTAAAGTATGATTCTTATAGAGCATTGTCTTTTATATGTTTAGAGTGATGCTCTACATGATTTGCTTTGTAAGAAACACTACATAAATTCATTTTAAAAGAATAAAACAGATGCTTTATATAAAAAAATTAGAGATGATGCTCATTATTGTTTAATATTCAAACATGCAGCACATTGTTTTTAACAGATTCATCTTTTAAAAGAAACAATTTTAAATGATTCTCAAGTTGAGTACTACTACTATAAAATGGATCATCAACTAATATACGTTAATTATTCATATTATGTGAATATTCTTTTAAAATAAGATATTTCATTCTGAGCACTTACTCTTTAAAATACTGTATATTATGCAGAAATATTTAATTTAAAAATGCTGGGTTTTCATTTAGAACAACGCAGTTACTATGATACATGCTTAATACATGATTAATATGGAGCATCGACGGTTGGTACGTATCACGTAAAAAAACTGAATAAAATGATCGATCAGCAGGTGTGTTGAACTTGTTCGTTATTACTCTCTCCGATCCAAAAATACTTCCAACTATAATTTCTAGTTAACTGGCAGTCGGTAAATTTCCGGAATTAGAAATTATAAAAGGGAAAGAAACGTGTGGTTTAATTCGCAAAACAATATTCCGGACTGGAAAAGTACTTCCTGTCGCAAAATGTCATTCTGAGACCTATTTCCTGTTTGGTTCTGTACCATGTAACATCGCGTTAAAAGTTTTCTCAAGGACGACGATGATTACTTTCCCAGACTTCAAAACCCTTTTAGCTTTGTCGTTAGCAATAAAAATATCATCAAATAATAATAATAATAATAATAATAATAATAAAATTCTCTTCGTAAACTACAACTTTACTTAATCATTATTTAAGGGCGCGTAATCCGAAAACGAATCCGATGCCAAAAAAATCGCCTCGCGTGTCGCGACCCGACAAACGCCGATATCGACATTTAAGCTACGCGAATCATCGTCGCGACGATAGCTTAAATGTCGATATCGGCGTTTGTCGCGTCGCGACACGCTAGGCGATTTTTTTGGCATCGTCGCGACTGTCTGAAGCGATTGGCTTCAGACAGTCGCGACGATGAATTCCAGTAAATTTACGTCGCTAAATCATCGAGTTTCACTAACAACACTATTAATGAACAATGGGCGCTAGAAAAATCCGCGTAAATCGAATTCCAGTAAATTTACGTCGCTAAATCATCGAGTTTCACTAACAACAATATTAATGAACAATGGGCGCTAGAAAAATCCGCGTAAATCGAAACTCTATACATATCTCATCGCCCAGCTCAAAAATTAAATTTTTTGACGTTGCATTAACCACACAGGCTAATTATGTAAACAACTTAAGCCATAACAACATTAATTTGCATATTCTCACACGCAACTCTTGCAGATGTTCTTCATTATGATGTTTTTTTTTTATTGTGAACGGGAACTTAAACATTAATAAACATTCTCAATAGAGAAAACAGGATGTAAGCTAATGTTGATGATACTAATCAAGTTTTAATAGTGTTCTCTTACCTTATAATTAAATTAATTAAAACATCGAGTCTCTCTTTAAACTTTACACGTTGGAATTTTCTTCCGATGCGGATACAATTTCTGAAAAATAATTTTTAACGACAATTAAATAAAAATAATGCTCGCTAATTAATGGCAAATCGTAAGTAGATGGTGTTCCTTTTTAGCTTTTCGAAAATTACCTATTTATCATTCATAAAAAGCGGAGATTAAGGCCAAAAATGATTATTCTTCCCGTATTCAATACTTGTTATACTGACAATTTAATAAAATCAAGAGGTAAATGCGACAGAATTACGTGGCTTGACAATGAAGACATTTATCACGTTGACAGCATTTATTGTGAGTAAATTATGCTGTTGCACAGGATCGAGATTTTCGCTTGATGGATGACTTACACACACACACACACACACACACACCACGTGTTTTTCTTCTGTCAAACTTTTAATATGGAAGTTAATCCGGATCACCATCATCCGTATCGCGCCAGATAACGTGCCATTTGCATAATAAACTTACTTTCTTGCAGTTTACTTAGAACAATAACTCTCGAGAAACTTATAAAAGAGCTTGTTCGTCTTAACGAGTAATGCCAGGAAGGGGGAAGTTTTCATTTGTAAATTTTCTAAACGCTTCTGAAGAATGCATGAACGGTCAAGCGTGTATAACACTTCTTACGCTCACGAAAACTTGGAAGAATTTTTGTAATTCTTCTTGAATTCGCACGGTTTCGTTTAGCATTAATTAAAATAAATTTTCTTTACTGGCACGGTTGTGGCATCCACTTCTAAACGTTAGAATGTGTGTGTTAGAACAGCAGCAGCAGCATTTAAACGACGAGCCATCACCTGCTACACAGTTCTTTTTTTTGTTCATCATCATTCTGGCTAATAACCAAAACTAGTAAATATGGTTTCAAGTGGAATAATCAATATTAGCGGAAGCTTAACGGTCTGAAAAACTCAATTAGTCAAACGAAACGTCCATTTGGGAGAATTATCGATTATCCAGTATTAAGAATAACGGGATTACTCCCTTAATTCCTCGCTTTTATGAGTAATTTTGGATGAGGTTACTTAGCAACGGTGACCTCGACACGTGCCAACGCCTCCGGAATAAAAAAAAATGCGAACGTGACCTTTAGCCGTTTCTAGCTCCAACTGCATCCAGAATACATACAGATGTCTATTGTATATAATAATGATAACGAACAATAGAGAATAGCCGTTGGTCAAGCTGTATATTAAAGTTCACTGACCCGTTTTTCCCCCCAAGTCAAAACAGATGAAATCGCTTCAATACACAACCGTGACGTCTTCCCATTGGGGGTATATTGTTGTCTGAAATATCAGCTGATTGCTGACGTCAAACATTTCCTGTTGTGATAGATGATGTTGAGTAAGCTGGAAGCAAAACGGATACAACAGAATTGTTTTGTTGGGATTTGTTATTGTATAGTAGTAATAATAGTAACTGAAGCCTTTAGTGATTATCTTTTTCATCTTTTATCTTAATTTTTTTTTTTTTCATGAAAAACCATTACTTTATCATCAAAACCTACATATTTTTAAACTTGGATGTGTTTGAAATTTATTTGGATAGAATTTGTTAATACAATTAATGTGTGCATCATTTATCAAAATTACTCTTGGGTGGAGTTAAGCTTGCAAACTGAAATGCATTTGCAACAGAGGAAACACATGTTGTGAATACTGTTAGAGAAAATTTTACATAACATGTAAATACATCAAGTACAGTTGGCATTTTTAAAATGTGTCACGCTGATTAATTTATGTTTAAATTTATTTTGTCCCATTAACGACTGGGCGTGAGTACAGAAAAATGATGAAAATATTGTGTGTGACATTACTGTGTTTGCAATAAATAAAATCATTACAGAAATTTAACATAACAAAAAAAAAAAACACCATTGTCCAAAAGCAAATCAAAATATAAGAGCAACTTAATTATTTATTTAAAATTAATAATGGTTAAGTAAAAATAAATAATGGTAATAATATTGATTTGTAAATAAAAAAATAAATAGGATATAAAACAAGCACTATAAGCAAGCATATATTTAAAATATATGCTTGCTTACAGTGCTTGTTTTATTTCCTATTTATTTTTTTAACAACTATTCAATCAGTAGCATTTTCTGTGTGCTCGGCTGCATCTTGCTGTTAGATGTGAATAGAAGGTTGAAAGCATTATCATCATCACTGTTCCTTCCACAACCTTTTTTCATCATGGCACATTAAAGTTAATATTGTTATAGGCTTTATATGAACTTTATATGAGCTCTTTATATGAATGATGAATAAAACCGATTATGACATTTAATTATTTTTAAATATTAATTTATCCAATAAGCTTGTACAAACCTTTTCAGTTTTTTGCAAGCTATTCTTGTGTATATCTACTTCCAACAAAAGAGAAATACAGTCATCTACCATGTCATTTGAATGCTATAATAAATGGTTAAAAAATTCCCTCTTTTCACTATCAGCCTGCCACACTTCTGGCAGAATCCTCTCTCTCTCTTTCCATATGTTTTTTTGCACTCTTCTCACTTCATTTTTCAAAAATTAAACTTCTAAATGCCCTCTGTCTCTTTCAAAAAATGTAAATGTTTCTATTTATGCACTTTTAATATGTGCAATATTATGTAAATATAATTAAAAACAGATACCATTACCAGAATGCACTAATGCCAAGTATTTAAATATGTTTGATAGTAATTATTTAAAACTTTAAATTATACTTAATATAATGCAATCTTATTTTGTCCTGTTAAGAGTTCTGATAAGTGTGTATTTTTGATGAGACAGGATGGCTTAACTTTTTTCTATATTAACTATAAAATTTAATGTTCCAAATTTAAAGTAGACAGATCATGTGGGGAAAAAATATCATCGTTGAATAAATACAAAAAAAATTACATTTATATGCAGAGCATATTTGAAATTTTACAAGATGCATTGATACAATGCTAACAATCACTTTACTGTAATACATGCCATACAATTTCATATTTTAGTTTATTTTGTACATTTATTATTTGTCGACAACACTGTGAATTTCTTATTTAAATGTTTGTTAGAAAGATTTGTACAAGATCATATAAAATCTGTTTGAAATATTTTTACCAATAATAACTATCAAAAAAACTTGAACATTTTTCATTAAAAAAAAACAGCATTTTGATAATCATTAAACATAATAAGCACATTTGTTTATTAATTAAGATCTTTTTGTTTTCAGTTAGTATAATATTTTTCAGGCACAAATTTAAACAAAAATTATTAAACTATTCAGTTAAAAATCTGATGAAATCAATATATATATCAATATGAGATATTAAAAAATCATAAATAATTCTTGTACAAAATTCTTTCTTAACAATATCATTTTAATCTTATAATATTTAAAGTAATTTGTAAATAATTCTCAAAATTATAAACAAAAATTTTTCTTACTTCACAAAATAATATCATTGCATTCAAATGATATTAAATATAAAAAACTAATTACTATCCATAGTTTCGTCATAATCCGAATTTAATACTACTTCAATGCTAAAATCACTGCTAGAGTTTTTTTCGTCATCATCATCAGTACTTTCTGAAGATTCGGATTCTGAATCTTTAGAACTTTCATCTATTTTTATTCTTTTTCTGAAATTAGCAAAATTTCTTTCTGCAAAATTTTTACGGAATTCGGCAGTGATCGTGGTTTCAGAAGGACTAACTCGACAGATTGTTGCTTTACAATTTGTTAAATGTGATGCTAGAAAATTAAAAGAAAATGTCACTTAAACCACATAATCAAAGAAAAATTAGCTTTCTAGTTGTTTCCCAAAATTTGCATTGAGAACACTATGTAAAGCATTTTTGTTACAAGATTAAGAAATTAAATATTATCAATATATTTTTTTAAGCCAAATTACATAAAATATAGTAGACTCTGGGGTAACCAGGAATTAATTATCCCAGATAACCAATCCTCTGGATAATCCACAAAATATAGACAAAAAACGTTTAATATTAAAAATAAATAAATTGCTTATATATATTATTCAAAGGTTCTATTAATTACTGAAAAAGAAAACAAGAAATTGTTTTTCGCAACAAGGAATTATTACAATATTTATAATTTTGATCTCTATCTAAAAAATAATAAACAAATCTAAAACATTTAAAAATCTTTTAGATATTACATCAATAATTACATATTACTTCCAGATTAGCCCTGAATAATTAAAAATATACTATAAAGAGTTCAGAAATTGACACACATTATGGCACATATATTATTTCCAATAGTGAGAGAGTTTTTTGATGATTATTATCTTCTTCAGATAAAATAAATTCTTTTAAGACACCATTAAGTTATAAAATAAATTAATAATAATATTTTTGAAAGTCTTCCAAAAGTCAAATATATTTCTTTTTCTATAACTCAAGTCTGAAGATTAGAATAAAAGAATAACCATATAGATCCATCAAAGCAATTGCTTATCATTTCAGTTTTTATTCTGATTATATAACTTGTACTGAATTATTTCAAGCTTCAAGAATGATATGGAAAACAACTGTCATCAGTTAAAAAAAATGCATAAAATTCTCAAATGAAAAACATAAATTAACCATTATTAAATGATGTAAAATGGGAGATTTTTCAGTAAAAACTAACAAAAATATATAGAATATGATAGCTAAACTACATATGTTCATCTTAGCTGCAAATTTTATTAGATTTAATTTTTGTATTTTCTCAACTTTCTGACATAAGCAAATCTTGGAGCGGAGCAATGATAGTTAGTAGATTATTATATGAATAGTATATCTATTTGATTACTACTGAAAAAGTTGCTTTTGTTGGTAGTTTGTAGATTTACAAAGCAAATAACCTAACCAAAGTCAAATACAGATCTTATACAAATCTGATAATAATTTATTCAAACTAATTTTTTGCCATTAAATCACTAAATGATTCTTTTATTTTTGATTTTAATCTGCTAAACATACTAAATCTTTTTCGTGTTTGCCTTTTAACTAAGTAATTTAAATCAATATAATTCATATTTTAAAACAAAGAAAAAGCAATCAAATATCAAAAGTCAAATCACACTAGGGGTCAATTTAATTTGTAGATAATCCACTAGTTAAGTCAGAATAAAAAAATAATATTGTGCCCTTGAGGATATTTCACTATCAGAATAAAATTATTTGTAAATGGAACCATATCTCAATGGAATAATTTGGAGGAAAAATAAAAATAGTACACTTTATAAAATATTTAAAACAGTTTTGTTATTCTTTAAAATAAACTTTATTAATATTGAATGGAAAACAATTTTCCACTTGTCATGAAAACATGAATAATCATCAATTATGCTTTTAAATGAAAAATTATAATAATAATAAACTTTTTGTAAAAATTTTATGTTGTTATTATTTCCAGATCTTCAATTTCCAATTACCAAGGTCGGCCGGATGGCCACATAGTAAAGCTGTAGCTTACCAACCTGGAGGATCCAGGCCCAGCCCTATGAACCCCATCATGGGTGTTGGCTAGCCTGTGACGGGCTCTAAGTAGCTGCCAGATACAGAATATCTCATGAGGCTATGGTAGCTTAATGAAATTAACCAATTACCAAAACTAATAAAATTTAAATTTTATGTATCAGTTTTAATAGTATGTATTGTCTGTCCACGAAAGCTGCACCTAGCTAAGGTCGATGAGTCCAAACACGAAAGGGAGAGTCACATTCGGTATAATGACGGGTGGGAATTATTGAATTAATATTATATTAAGTTCTGTTAAATATACTATTTCCAACGTTGAAACTAATCATTTAGCATTTGACATTACATTAAACTTCCATTCAACTTCAGTTATTTTGCGTTTGAACATCCATGTGCAAAGCTGTCATCCCTATTTTGTCACTGGACTCGTTCAGTTAGCACATGCATACTTGCGTCGATGGTCGTGGCTAAGCTGATCGGACAGTACCAATATTTTTAAATACTGATTATTAAATAATCTAAGACCAGTGTTTCCCAAAGTGGTCTATATCGACCCCCAGGGGTCGACAATGACCTGCAAGGGGTCCATATCAACGAAAAAAAACACATTTGAAGTTGATGAATTTGCAAAAATTCAAGGGGTCCATATCAACGAAAAAAAAAACATTTGAAGTTGATGAATTTGCAAAAATTCAATATATTGCTAAGCAGGGGGTCTACCCAAACCCGAAAAACATGGCAAGTGATCTACGAGACAAAATATTTGGGAACCACTGATCTAGACCAATGTTTCCCGACCAGCATGCCACAGCACTTTAGTGTATCCCGAGATCGGCAAGGGGTGCTGCAAGATATTTTGGGGATAAAAGTACATTTTAAGACTTAAAAATATATTTTTATTCTCAAAATATCTTACAGCACCCCTGGCCGACCTCGGGCACCCTGGTTGAGAAGCACTGATGTAGACAAGACAATTTTCCTTTAATATTAAAGTTTATTTTGAAATATTGCTATTAATTACCATTAATTATTATTCTTGATATTTCTGATGCATTTTATGGATAATTAACAATTCAGTATCAAAACAGTTAAAAAAAGAAATTATCCATGATTGCAATATGTAAATAATATACTGTAATACTACTAGTTTCACATGTTTCAGGATCTTTAGAATAGAATGTATGTATTTTATCAAAATAGAAATATCTAATATGGACAATAATGAAATGTAATCTTCAATAATACAATTCTCTATATTACAATTTTTATCATTCCTTTTATTATTGTCAAAATAAGTTTAATTTCTCATTATAAATATTTTTCTTTGATTATAAAAATTATATTAAACATTTGTGAAAGTAATTGGTTTTATGCTTATTGTAGTAAAGTGAAAAAACAATACATAGTGCATCAATTCACAAACAATTTGGGAAACACACTTCTAATAAATTAAAAAAATATATCATATAAGTATTTTTTGATACAAATAATTTATATTAAAAATATACCTGTTAAATTGCCATCAAATGAATAAAATCCACATCCACACGTCATGAAATAATTTGACATATAAGGTATAAATTTACTTGTTAAATCATCTTGTGGGCACTTCATCTTTACATGTTTGCATATAATATGATTAATATAAGCTTTATAGCAGTTAGTTGAATAACTACAATATTCACATTTCAGATGATTTCTATAAAATATAAATTTATATAATTAAAAATTTAATTCTTATAAAATAAATAATAAAAGTATATTTTCTCTATATATATATCATTTTTTATTTTTCAAGAATTTCATTTTTCTCCCATCATTCATACAACACATTTATCAAAAATAAAATCATTGAAATGTTTTGTCATCTCTATATTAATAATATAATAATCATAAGTTTAATTTTAAACATATTATACAGAAATTTATGGAGAAAAATCATTTATATATCCATACTTAATATGAAAAATCATTTTGTTACAATTGTCGTTTGCAGTATTGCTTCTTTGTTGCAAAATCATATAATCATTCAAAAGCAAAATATTTAGCTTTTTTCAACTAAATATTCTATTGTTTTATATAGCTCCAACAAATAAAGTCAAATGCCTGAAAAATAAATGCAAACTCAATGTATTGGGAAGTATATATCATCATTGTTGATTTTTTTAAGAAAATCTTTTATTTTATATACAATATATTTATTATCAGAAAAAAGAAAACACAAATTTTTGATATTGTAAATTTATATGAAATTGCATAATACACACAAATTGCATTGTCATTAAAATATGACTGCTAACTACAAATATGCATTCCATCCAATATTTCCAATATTTCCCCAATATTTGTTTTGTTTTGTACATACAATAGTGCTAAGTAGCTAACAACATTGATATTAACAATGTTGTTCCTAATTTATGATAGGGTTGAATTCAAAAGTTCTGGTCATTGTTTAGAACAGGATTTTCTATAGATGCAATGTTATAAATAGAGGTTATATTCACCAATCACTAAATCTCAAAATATTGAATATGTTTTTAAAAAACAGTAGGGTATAATAATGCTCTACAAATTTATATACAGTATAGCAATGTTGAATAAAACATAACATTTTTGAAGAACTTTAGTTCAATTCCAGATCCACATACACAGTTTTTAAAGAATAGTCCATGCCTAGTCTGTTGAACTCCATCTTTCAGCTTCCAGTTGATCCCACCATGACTGCTGATCAGTCTATCATGAGTTCTGAAAGTGGCCATTGTCAAAAGTATCCCACGTGATTCTGCAGCTAAATTCAAACTCAACTAACCAAATTTTTAGCAAAAATAAGCAATTATTTTTTAATGCCACTTCCCAATTATTGGCTGATTATTACATAATGGAGTCCACTGTGAAGTCCATGGTAGAAACAGTACACTCCCAGTATGCTGTGTTTCTATCATGAATACTCCACAGTGTTATAACTAATGGCAAAGATGGTTTTTATGAATATTTTAAAAATTTGTTTTAGTTATCAGTTATTGGAAATCATTGGATACTTTACTATCCCAGTCATTTTTGAATTTAATAGATAAATAAAATGGATTCTATTAAAATTGGAAAGGATAAAATAAATGAAATTAAAAATTTTTACTACTTAGTGAGTATTATCACAATGGGCAGAAGATGCAGAGAGAAATCAACTATAAAAATTGCACAAGCCCAGAAAGTATTCTATAAGAAAAAGCAAATATTGACAATGATGATATCAATACGGAGGAAAAGATTTATTAGATATTATAAAGGAAATTATTAGATGTAGGAAGAAAGATGAAGGAAGATTTATTAGATATTATAAGAAAGTTATATATGTAGTTCTTTTTGGATGTGAAATTTGGACACTATCTTTGGTATCTAAAAAGAAACAAGAATTATTTTAAATGTGATGCTATAGAAGAGTGAATAAAATCCATTGGGTCGACAACACAGTCACTGAGGTGGTTCTTAAAATATCAAATGAAAAAAATGCTTAGAATCATGCAGTGAAGAAGAGATCAGTTATGAAAGCCTGATGAAACAATAATTAAAGAATCAGTTAATGGCATTACAGAAAAAAACCTAGATTGGAATTTTTAAAATAAATAATAGAAAATATGGATTATAGAACAGGCCAGGAGATAAAAAGGCTGGCAGAGAAATGAGAACAGAAAGCAGCTTCAAGCCAGTGTGTACATATTTTTGAAAATTCATGATGATAAGATAAACAAAATGCTGTCTCTTAAAACAAGTTGGCATGTAAGTCTAAGTTTTTTTGAAAATAGAAAATATCTTTTAACTGCAAATATTCCCTGGACTAAATGGAACATTAATGAGCAGAGAAGTCCAAAGTAAGAATAAATAACTACATCTATATTGTAGTGACAGTCTACTTTGATAAAAAAAAAAAAAAAAAAAACGAGAAAGCGTAAATAATATCTCTGTTCTCTTTAAAAAAAAAAAAAAAAAAAAGAACCTCATCATGAATTGATGATCAAAACTATACTAATTTTTTGATAATTTTTTAGTACATATTCAAAATTTAATTTTCCTTATCAATAAAATGGAGGTGAAAGGAAAAACTTCAACATATTTTTGGGTGTGTCTTATTTCTTTTATGAATTTAATATTTTATTTTAATGCTATTCTTTCAATGAAAGTTTAATATGAATCTCAAATTTAAAAATATCTTGGATTTTTTTATTATACAATAATTTAATAAATAAATCTCAATACAGAAATTTTTAAATTTACCTAAAATGTTTGCTATTTATAGGTTGACCACATTCATAGCATTCAAGAAATGACAGATTTGGGCAATCTATAGAAGTAATAGTTTTTTCACTGGAGCTGGTGAAATTGGTAAGATATTCTTCTATGGTTGATTTAAATTCATAAGATTTAAATGGGAAAACTCCTGAACATTAAAGAAAATAATTATTAATATTAATAAACCATGAATTTACAAATATCAAATAAAAATTTTGCATACCTGTTTTACGAATAAATGAACAGTGATCTTTCATTTGATGTTGTTTACGTTCTTGTACATTAAGAAATATCAAGTAACATTTAGAACATTTTCTTGTTGCAGATTTTAGCTGATGTCTTTGAAGATGAAAATAATATTCTTTTGTTGATCCTACCCCAAGTTTAGAAAATTTTATGTGAAAAACTTTCAAGCAATAGTAACATAGCATCCAATCAGTTCTGTTATGAATCTGAAATTATGAAATTGTCATTTACTACAATTTAAATAATCTTAAAATAAAGCAGATTCATACTGGAAAATAAATAATGGAATATTCAACTTTGTAAAATTTTACATAGTAGCTTATTACTTTATAAATTAAATGATTCTAATAATAGACAAAATCTATAATTAATAGATATATAGATTCTTAATTAAGAATTTTTAATTTCCAAATGTGGTAGGGTTCCATAGGATTGTCATTTTTATGCTTAATTCTCACAAAACATGAATGAAAAATTCATTAAACAATTTACTTTTTTGCAAAAATCACTTATGGCTTTAAATTCATGCTTAAAACTATGTTCATAAATTTCATTAGCTATTCATTTATTAAACTGTCCACTTGTGTATGTAGAATTTAAGCATTGTTGGACTTATGCAGAAATTTTTAGGGTAAATTAACTACATAATTAGAAGATTTACTATATTTAGTTATTTTGTATATATAAATTTAAAAAAAAGTCTATATCAGAGTTATAACCAAATAAAGCCATTATAATTTTTTTTAATCTAGTATTGTGTTCATTCCATAGTTTATGACATATATTCATAAATTACAAATTAAATTTTAAAACAAAAATATCTATTATTTTATTAATATCAAGATGGTCAAACAGAATCAATTTTTATTTCAACATTCTCAGAAAACATTATCTTATTTTATGAATGCAAATACATGCACTTGAATTACAAATGTAATTCATACTTTTGTTTGTAACTTGGATACTGCTATTATTTTGCCTCCAAAAATACTGAAATAACTTTATATACTGTATTTTGTAATATATTTCGTAATTGGACCAATTAAGTGTTTCTTATTTTACAGATTTGAATGAAAAAGCAAAGACTTTTTGATAAATGCTACAATCTTAGTTAAACATATTATGGCAGTATTTTTAATTATGTAATTTTACATTATATTGGTTGCTAGAGCATTCTGCAATTGTAATGTTTAAAATTCTTAAGAATTTTTGAAACTTCATGAAATTTCATTTTCAAATTTCAGATTTCATTCTCATAATTAGAGTATTGTAACTTGAAGAATATGTGTATAGAATATCTGTCATATTGCCTTTTGTTGTTATAGCTATTTTTATTATTATAGTTTTATATTATATATAGTATACGTTATTATATTAATAATTGTGGTAACCAACCCCATAAATATATTTGGCTATCACAAATACTAAGTATAGTGAAATTTCAAGTGGGTCCTTAAAATTGCAATACTTTGTCCAGAATGGCATAGGCATTGCAGTGCCAAGATGCTCAAAATCCCTTTAGGTTTTAGACATTTCAGTGTAATAATAAAAACATGTATAATCTTCAGATTTTTAAATATTAATTTTAGAAGTGATATTTATGATCAGTTATACTAACAAAAAGTATTAATATTTATCTCTTTTAAACGATAGAATTCATATCACATAATTTCTCAGTGCATTTTGGCAAACAGGATTTCCTGTTTGCCAAAATGCACTTTGAAATTATGTGATATGAATTCTATTGTCTAAAAGAGATAGATATTGATACTTTTTGTTAGTATAGCTTCAGATTTTTGTTCAAATTTAAGTATTGTTAGGTTCTAGAACAGGGGTCACCAAACTACGGCCCGCGACACCAGTTTATCCGGCCCATCGACGGTACTCGAATTTGCTTGATAAAATGTATGGAATACGAGACGTTGTGATACAATTTTAATTTAAATATTATGTTTAAAATACTAGGAGATCTTCACACGTGCATAGACCTCCTGGCTGATATGTGCTTTAAATTTACTATTTTAAATTTTAAAATATTGTATCTAGATTTTCTTGTTTATTGTAATCTTTGCTAAATTTGTACCATCCCAGGATTTTAACCCCTTCAGTCACTAGAGCTATATTTGTGTTACATATAAAAACCCCTTCAGTCACTAGAGCTATATTTGTGTACATATACTTTGAATGATTTTCCTAGAATGTATTTTTTTTTCGAGTTTCTCTTCGATTTGGTTACGAATGTGTGCATTTTTTAATTCATTTTCTTAAAATTAGAGCGCCCTTTACCTTTAAAATCTGTCAATATTAATTTTTTAATGATAGCTGCTTTGACAATGCTACTACTCGAGGTATCTTTTTGCTAACGTCGCTTTCTTTGATAACTTTTTTAGTAAATAAATATGTTGGTTGTCCTTGTTTTTTGTGCATTGCATGCCACTCACCCATGATTAACACAGAATGCTGAACTTGGTTTTTCGTCTTTTTCTTAGAGCTTTCATTCTGGCTTGCAAGTATTGTACATAATGATTATGCGGCCCGCGCTCATCATTTTGTCAGTTATCCGGCCAACTGTGCAAAAAAGTTTGGTGACCCCTGTTCTAGAATCACAATCCAATGTATCTCCAGTATAAAGATAATGATGATACCCTAGAATTGTAAGAAAGAAGGTTATAAATAAATAAAAACTTTTTTATAAGGAAAAAAAGACCATATTGCATAATGTATGAAGTGTTCAAGCTTGGCAACTAATGGCATTGCATTTCCCTCTTACCTGTAAGATTTTTCTTCTTTCCTTAACTTGCAAATATTTGGGCTCATACATTATTCCTGACATAGTTATTCCACTGCACTATGATATAGCACTGCTCTGTACAACATACTGTATATTCAGCTGAATCCAGATATTACAGATTTCTGTGTTCATCAGCACTTCTACATCTTTCAATTACAAAGGATGATTTAAGATTGGAATACTATAAAAGTTTGGGGTAATAATTCTGGATTGGGTCACAATATCTAAAAATGATATCATTGTTAATTCAAATAAATTATTCAGCATTATTGATATCAATATCAACTTATGCAAGATTCTATTTTTATACAGTATAGCATCAGATATTGTTTACTGTTACATCATAGAATCATTGTGATAACTATGATGATAGATAAGTGACAAATAATTTGATAACAGATAGTGTCACAAATATAAAACAATGACAAAATCATACTATGATATAATATGGATATGATTATTGATATATACGAGTATCAGAAAATTGTGCACCAGAATGCCCAGGCAACATTAAAGAATCTGGTTAGTATACAAATAAATATAACTAAATTTTAGTTACAATAATAATAATAAATTAAGGAAAAAAAATCAAAAGTATGTAATAGCTGAAGAAAGCTCAAAGAAACTATCACTATAATTAGTATTTTACATTATATTTTGCTATATCAATATCTAGTATATATTACTGATAAACATCAAAATTATTTTTAAATAAATTTCAGAATAAATCATCAGTACCTCATAAAAATGCTTTATGACATCTTGATAAATTGAAGAACGATACTGACAAAGTTTACAACAATAGGGCATTTCTGACTGAATATGTAACATTTTCATATGACATGATAACTTTTCAAAATGATCAAATTCAAGATTACATATTCGGCAAAGTAATGAATTTTCATTCCAATGAACCTATAAGAAGATTAGAATTATTAAAAAAAAAATTTAGTTTTACAGAAATTTTTTGTATATATTTATTTAAGCATAAAATAGAATAATATATACTAGTTTCAGCACATTACTCAGTGTACAGCAGTGGTTCCCAAACTTTTTTGTCTCGTAGACCACTTGCCATGTTTTTCGGGTTTAGGTAGACCCTCTGCTTAGCTAATATTGAATTTTTGCAAATTCATCAACTTCAAATGTGTTTTTTTTTGTTGACATGGACCCCTTGCAGATCATCGTCAACCCCTGGGGGGTCGATATAGACCACTTTGGGAAACACTGGTATACAGAAAAACTTATTTTAAGAAACTTTTTTAAGGATTAAAATTTAATCATCATTGATGGAAAAGTTACACAAAGTATGATCAAAAAATATTAATAATTTTAAGACTGCATAAAAGAAAAGTAATATAAAACAACCTATATATTCCTATTGGACTTTTATAGGAGTCATCTGCCATCCAAAGTCAAAAACATTCACACATCTTTCAAATAAAAGGCATCATATCTAATTATCATTTTAATATTTTAAAAATAGTTTCATTGTATTTATATTTTTCTATCTTTGACTACATAAAGTATTCTTATAAATATATAATATATTTAGCAATATAAAATTACGACATATATTATTATATATTTATAAGAATACATTATGTGGTTGAAGATAGTTTCATTGCATTTAGATTTTTCTATTTTTAAAGAACAGGTAATATGTGTACTAAAAAAAATAATTATATCTGTACCATATTTCAATTAAGAGTCTTAATTGAAAGATAGTACAAATTACCAAAGACTGTAAAGCACTTACAAGCAGTCCTAAAAACACTTAAACTACTTTATTTTTAGGACTGCTTGTAAGTGCTTTACAGTCTTTGGTAAGTATCTGCACTGCTTTATACACTGTAAAAAGCAGCGCAGAGGAAGCTTCATAGATGGTACAAATGCTTTGAACTTTAGTAGATAGATGATTCTTCATAAAATTCTAATAGAAAATAATTAGTAATAGCTGTTTGTATTGTCCTAATTTTTATGAAAAGTCTTTCACATTTTTATGATAACTAAATATAATTATATTCGAAGCCAGTTATAAGGGAATCGATGGGACCTACACTTTTTATCTTTTATAAACGATGTCCCTAATATCTGAATGTGCATCAAATCGATGTGTCATCAGATGGGCAAAGTAAACACTGAAGAGTTTTCAACTAGAGTTGTTATTTCAGTTTTAACATAAATTTCGGAGTTATTTTAGTTGTGTAATTATTTGATTACCGGTTATGGACCTTGTATCTGCGGTATACATAAAATGGGAAATAATTAATACTAGATATTACCTGCTCATATAAATGAGCGGAAATCTTGTCATTTAATTTCATAAACTTGGAGTATAATTCTAAAACTTCTACGAACTTATATAACAAATTATTAGGTGGTGCCCTTTTTAGGGTACAGTGCCACCTGCAGATTTTGACTTTTTAGAGAAACTACAATTTTAATTTAATTTGTATTCATTAATTTTTAAACTATTAAATACAAAAAGCAACAAATTGGCTTTTTTATGATGTTTTTGTTATTTTTAAATAAATTACACTCATGGCCGCTGAGGTAAAACAGAATGAAAAGTAGGTCATCACAAGGAAGATTACAGAAAAATGAAAAATTATCTCTCTTATAGCCAAATTTTCCATTATTTCCGAATTCACTATATCCGACAAAAAATACACACAAAACACGGGTTTTTCGCCGGGACCAGACGCATTTGTCCCTTATATTCAAATTTCCCTTATAGCCAATTCCCTAATAACTGGCTTCGACTGTATATATTATCTTTCTTAATTGTAAATTATAGCAAATTGCTGATAGTAGATAATTTGGCTTTTTTCAATATTTTTGTATTCTAGCAATTTTCTGAATAATTTTTTATTTTTAGTATCTCTCAGATTATTATAATTATTTCTTACTAGCATGAATTGGAAACATGATATTGATGTGTTGCAAATTTGCTAATATGTACATTTTGTTCTGAGTTTATGCTTATTTCTCCATACTACACTACAGAACAACTATTCAGCAAGGATTCTAAGTGAATGCTGTATAACTTTAAATGAAAAATTGGAAATTGCACAATTGAAACAGAATGAGATTTAGCATATATAAAATGCACACAATAATATTGCTATATTTTAAATTTTTATTAAAAATTTAATAATCATTAGAGATATAAATAAAATTGAATTAATTTAATAATGCATCTTCCAGTCCTAATTTGAAATCACTTCTGAATAATACTTTCAACAATTGCATTGGTAATTTTGGCATTGCATTTCTTGAAGGGACAGTTAGCAAAAGTGTGAAAATATGAATAAATATATATATATATATAATTGAATACAGTGACTGTTACTTATAAATTTTACTGAATTATTATAAGAATTAATGCATTTTTAAAGTTGGACTACTAAATCTCTATTATTATTGAAAATCCCTATAAGGTTTTCTTATTGCAATTTTGACAACTATTAATATAATCTATATTAAATTAACAGATACTGATTTCATTTTATTTATTAATTTAATACAAGTGAAGAAATTTTAATTATTTTCGAAATCCAAAATTATCAATCATCTTTAATTTACTAATAATCTATTAACTTGAATCTTTTATAGATGAAAAATATCAATAAAAATGTTAAGTTTGAAAAACTGCAACTTTTATTTTGATAAAATTGGAATTTTAAATTTTATCTTAATTAAACCATTGCTTCAGATAAATATAAAAACTAAATTGGAAGAATATGAATATTTAATCAAAACAGTAAATACTTACAGATTCTAAATGGCATTGCAAAACAAAAGGTGAATTAAAAGTTTTACGGCAATTTATGCATTGGATTGGTTTATTTACAGGTAAACTGTACTCCTGTTCATCTTTGAGATGATTATTCATATGGTACATCACATTAATATTATTTTCCAAAATATCTCTGCATACAAAACACTGCAAAATAATTATTTAAATAAATTCCTTATACAAATTGCTTTTAAACTATACCAATAAAATAATAAAAAATAACATTTTAACAATATATTAATTTTTATGAATAGTTTTAAAATTATACTTTTATATACAAATAATCCTTGACTTATGATATGATTCAGTTCAACCCCCACCATCATAAGTTGAAGTTATTGTAAGTTAGAAATGCCCAAAATTTACGGACTGCTCAATACCAATATATAGAGAGATTATACAAGCACTTCTAGCAGTGAAAGTAAATACTTTTTATTTTTAACTTTAGCTACAAACATTTTCGATCTATCGATCATTTTCAAGTAGCATTTAAACTGTAACACTTTCAAAGTCACTTTGAAAGTGTTACAGTTTAAATGCTACTTGAAAATGATCGATAGAGATTTGAAAGTGTTACAGTTTAAATGCTACTTGAAAATGATCGATAGATTCGAAAACGTTTGTAGCTAAAGTTAAAAATAAAAAGTATTTACTTTCACTGCTAGAAGTGCTTGTATAATCTCTCTATATAATTTTTGAGTTCAAGCTGTTTGAATTTAGTTATATCCATTACCAATATTATTATATTCATTTTATTGTATTTTTGTGTTCATTAAGTTTCTTACAAGAACCCAAAACTACAGATTATTGCTCAGGGACAAGAATCTTTGTCAATTGCATTCACCAATTATAGAATTTATCAATGACATTGCTGTCCTAAGTACAAGCAGTCATAACTTGAGGTGATTACAAGTCAAGGACTATCTGTAATTACTTAGGTATGAATTGATAAATAGATTTAACATTTGCAGCATAAATTTTCTATCACAGAGAAATTCTGTTCTTCAGTTCACTGAGGAAGATGACAAGGATGTTGTAAACAATGTTCTTCATGTATCCCCACAGGAAGAAATCAAGCAGTATATGAAAATATTAACACTCTTCAATATACATATATCCAAGAATCATAAGATATTTTGATAATTTTCGAAATCAAAAAATAGGGGATTGACTTATATGTCATGTCAGGTTTTTACATTTACAAAAAAATTTATATTAAAAATTTACAAAAACAATTTTTAAACTACAGCACTTTTGAAAACAATTTCAAACAATTGTATAATCATTTAATATTAAAACTCTATATGCAATAAACAGCATTTTTTTATATAAAATATATTAAATATTTAAATTAATTAATTTAGTATCAAAATTGATTATAAGTCTACTATTTTTACATTTTTTCACCTATTTTTTTGTTTTACTGAAATAACTAATTTGTTGTATATGTTTTCAAACAAATTTTCTAATATCTACTTATACAGACCAACACATTTTTTGGCTTCTAGATGTCCAAAACTTCAGATTATACTCAAGTATATATGGTATATTTTATTTTTTTATAAAAAAAATGATAGGAGTCTAAATTAACTATCAAAACATAATGTTATGTTTTTTTATTCTTTAATATTTATATTAAATAATGAAAACTATGAAATATAAATTTTATAATATTGTTTTGAAAAGCATAAATATAAATTTTACATTGTAAAATTATCTATAAGGTGAGTGTTATTATTGTATAATTCTGCATATAATGAGTAACAGAATGCTGCTTATTTTATAAACTGAAAATATCCATGACTGACATTGTTTATCTATTCTAATTATTTATGAGCAATTAAATTTCATGTTTAAAATGAATGCATTCATGTTAACATTTTTTAAGATTTGCTTTATATAATGTTTAAAGCATTCTCAGCTACTGAAAATCATCATATGGGGCAGATTTAAATGGTCGAAGTCCACATCTAATCAATGGACCATAACTTGGATATTACTATACTACAATAGTAGTTTTCATTTTCATTTTTTTTTGTGACATGGAATTCTGTAATATTATCCAGTCATCCTACAAGTAATGCCATCTTTTCCAAAAATTTGTGAAGAAAACAAACAAAATTTACTTGGAACAGATCTTTTAATCATCATAATAGGTGTCCTCAGTTCTTACAACCTTCTCCCATTGTTCAACAAGTTTTTGAATGCCAGACTTGAAGACATCTATGGATTTCAATCCAAAAAAACTTAAGAAAATGCAATGAATACTATCTAGCCTTTTGAAGTTTTTCCCCAGAAAGATAGTGTTCAAGACTGTGAAACAGATAGTAATTGGATGGCATGAGGTCAGGGGAATGAGGAAGTTTTTCCCATCCATACTCTTGCAACTTGGCACAAATCATTCTGGCTGTGTGTGATTTCATTGTCCTGTTAAATAACCATTAAGATTGTCATAATTTTTCCTGCAAGGCAGTGCATAGACATTCTAGCTGCTAACAGCAGATCTCTCCTGTAATAGTTTGGCTCGGTGGCAAAAGCTCATAATGGATTATGCCTTGCATATCCCACCAAACATTTAATAAAATCTTATGTGAAAACATCCAGATTTAGCCATGACTGTAGTCAGAATTGTTTAGGAAGCCACTGACATTTGCACCTAATGTTGTAGTACAGAATCCATTTTTCATCTCCTGTAACAACTCTTTTCAAAAATAGCTCCTTCTTTTCACAGGAGAGCAAAGGCAAATATCCACACATTGTTGAAGATTTTATGGCATAAGCTCATCAGGTATCAACTTACCCAGTTTTGACATATAGACTGTAGATGCCTGTGGACAGTTGAATTACTAATTCCTTGACTATTGCCTCTGGATTCCCCTCAACAGCAACTCTCAGCACATCATTATCCAGCCATATTGCATATCTGTGAAGGTCCTGTTGCCAAATAGGAATTTCTGGAACCAGCCTTGATACTTTTTGACATTCAGAGTACCTTGCCTTTATTTAGTATTGATGTTTCATATCACTATACTTGCTGTGTGCCCTTAGTTAAACTATATAGCATATTATGCCTTATGTGCTCTTAAGACACCACCATTTCCTTTAGACATTAATGGCACAGGGATGCATGTATAACTATTGTTCTCTGTCTTACATTACATGAAGAACATGCTATGCAATAAGTCTTATTGTGCCCTTGTTGTCAGAAGCAGTAGTTCTGTGGGATATGAGAAAAATGACATTATTTATGGGATGATTTAATACATGCAAAATCCTCTATGTTTTTCATTATTCTATGTTTACTATTTATTTAAATAAATAAGGCCAATATTAAAATACTTTGGATATTTGAATATTTATTTTGAACATCCAAAATATAAAATCATAGATATTTAAATTAATTAGAGTAAATCAGATTTAAATTTATATTAATAGCATGGTGAAACACCTTTTAAATTGTTACCTGTTACCTAAAAATTTTTTAGCAATAATTAACAATTTTAAAGGTAAAATTTTAAACTTAACAAAAAATGTTTAATTTTATAAATTTTAATTCAGGATGCTTTAACAAAAAATTTCTTTTAATTCCTACACAATAAACAGTGATTTAAATAATAATAATTTTAGTGTGCACATAAATCTTAAGAAATAATTTCATATAGGTGAAATATAAAATTAAGATTATTCGATTCATTAAATTATTCACTTTTCCAATAAAACATTTTCAAACTGCTTTAGTTCAGAATCATTATCTAAGATATATATGTTCTCAATAACATAAATGAGTAATAAAATTTTCGAACCTTAACTGCTGAGTATATAAATTTCAAATTTAGCATGAAAATAGCTTTTAGATCATATCCAAAGGAAAAACCCAAAAAAACTTGAAAATTTTAATTTTAATGACCCTAAAAAAATTATAAATTAAAACTAATGAATTTTGGCAATAATCTGACCAATATCTTTTAGCATTCTATGCTTTTAATATTAGACTTGATAATGAAAACTAAAAAGTTAATTATTAAAACTTAATATATTTTACTTCATTGATTAAAAATACTCGAATAAAATACTATATGAATTAAAATTTTTTTTTGTCTTTATAGCTTCTACCATATTTTCAATCAACTTAGTTTTGACAGCTTCATTATGGGTGATGTATGATTTCTATTTAAATAGCCTTTTTCAAGGCTGTTCAAATTTTCAACAGCTCTTTTTGAACTTTATCAGTAATTTTCAAGAATAAAAAGTTTATTTCCAATATGATCATTAGGCCATTTAGAAATATTTCATACATTGACAGGCATTCCTAGACTCCAGTTTGCTAATATTAAGACAAGCCACTTCCATCTTCACACTAGGTATCTAAGAAGCACTGTCTTCCTATGATTGGCAGTTGGAAGGCCTTATGGGCAGACTCTTTAGTAATCTGATATTTATATAGTTCTTCTAAGCCTATTGTAAACTTATCTGCTATTTCATATCCACAATTAATTTTAAATAGTTAATACATAATAGATTACAATGTAAATTTTATATACAGTGTAACCTTGTTATCTCAAACCTCTATCTTGAAACCCTTGGTATGTGGAAAAAAATTTTTCCTTATACTTTCGACATTAAACCAATGTAATTTCAATAGTTATCTCGAAGTATTTTCTTCAAAACCCTTGCTATCTCGAATTAGTTTATAATTTTTGTGCTACAGAAATTAAAAATACTTCGAATTTTTTCCTTGCTTTCAGAGTCTAAATAGAGAATTTAAATTTAGGAGAAGAATGTAAATGTGCTACTGATAACCGAAACATTTTTGTGCATGTTCGGAATACTGAATATGCCATACAGTAATTTTTTTTATAAGTTTCACTTTTAATTGTTGATAGGTTTTTATCAATATGATCGTGTTTATTCAGTGATATTTTCAACCTTTGGTTTATAAGATGCAGGAGTATTTAGATGCTAATTTTCATGGAAAAAAGAGTGTCTTATATAGTATTAAAAACTATAGTATGTATTATTGACATAAAAATCTTTATTTAAAATTGAGCCTTGATATCTCAAAAACTCTTTATATTAAATTTTTTTGTTCCTGTGAGATTCAAGATATCAAGGTTCTACTGTATTTTTTATTTTTTAATGTTTAGATAGAAAGAAAACTTTGTTAATGAATCTAATTTAAATATTTACCTTTAATACAAAATCTCCTTTGAGTAGACCTTCTAACAATTTGCTTTTTGGACTTTTAAAAGCATAATAATATTCTTCTATAGCTTTAAGTTCATTGGTAGCTATCTCAATATAAATATAGTTGCTGTAGATTTACATTGTTTGAAAATTAATAAAAATATTATTAACTAATGAGAATATATTGAAAAAGAAAATTTTAAAATAAAAGAATTCAGCATCTATCGACCTGAGTTATATACAGTGTAACCTTGTTATCTCAAACCTGGATTTCAGTTAGTATTCCTCCGATAGGTCCTCCAATAAGATTGCTCTGGTTTGCATGTAGGAAATTATTATTAAATCTGAAAAAAGATTCATAACAGATAATATTAGCAATTTCTCTCAGGTACTAACACAAGAGACAGTAGAGAAAATATGTTGAAGTTTGAATCTATAGAGAGAGAGGGGCATGTGGGAGCAAGAAGTAACAAAGATTATAATTTCTCAAAATCATAAACCATAAGAAGGTTATCTGGTTTGCATCCTTTTTCATGAATTTTCTTTAAGAAATTTTCTGACAATGTTATAATATATAGATTCCTTCCATGTGTGAGATGCACCGATCAGCTAGACGATGTTCAAAATTTATGATAGGTGACTTTCTGGGAAAAAGTGTAATTGGATTTTTATGCATCTGAATGAAACCAAATAACCTAAGGCAGGTTGGGTTGGCATCTTTTGAAAGAATAAGAATGGAGAAAAATCTTTAAACTTGCATAGTCAATCAATCTTTGCTAATAAAGTTTTGGTTGGATTTTTCTGGAGAATAGTTGAATTAGATTGTAGGAATTTCTAAGTTTGCATAGTCAAACATCAATTAACCATGAAAATTTAAAGATTTTCCTCCATTCTTAGATTTTCAATAGATGCTGAACCAAACATGCCCTAGGTTATTCAGTTACATTAAGATGCATAAAAATCCAATTACACTTTGTCCAGTAGATAAGTCAAAATCACCTATCATAAGTTTTGAACATTTTCTTGCTGATGGAAGGATATCCATACATCATATCATCATAAGATTTCCTAAAGAAAATTCACAAAAAAGGATACAAACCAAATAATCTCCTTGTGGTTTATAATTTTGAGAAATTATATCCTTTATTATTCCTTGCTCCCAAAATGCCTCTATACATTCATGCTTTAGCATATTCCTTCTACTATCTCTTCTGCTAGTACCATGAGAGAAATTGCTAATATTATCTATTATGACTCTTTTTTCAGGTTTAATAATAATTTCTACATGCAAACCAGAGGCATCCAATTGGAGGACCTATGGGAGGAACACTGGCCAAAATCCTGCTCAAGTTGATAGAAGCTAATATTTTCGCTTCTTACAAAACATCTATAACCCTTTATCAATGCTAGGAAGACAATATTTTTGTCAAAACAATTCATTTGAAAAAAAAATTCCCATAACAAATTCAATTATTAAAATTTTGGAAATATTATAACCATATAATATCTGGAATATTTTTTATTCAGAGCATACTAATACTCTAAAATTAATTAGAAAAATTAATCTTACAGAAATCAGCTACAATTTTATTTATCAAAAAATAAAATTGACCAAGCTGATTGCAGCAGAAATCAACTTTATCAATTTTATTTTTTGATATGTAATTACCAACATTTTTATGTTTTTCAAAACAGTGCAATTTCTTACAATGTAGGTCTTCATTCTGAAATTTTTTTGATGGAGCTTTACTATTTATCTTGCTTTGTGCTATTTTATCTGAAAAGTTAATAATTATATATTATTATTTATTAAATTGAAAAATATTATCATTTATAAATTTTAAATATAATCATAAAAAGTAATCTATGAATTTAATTAAATTCTTTAATAATTAAATGTTTTACCTTGAATTCCAGATTTAAAAATATTTTTGACAGAATTAATTGCTTTTGTATCCTGAACAGAATTATATTTATTATAGTTAGCTGTCTTTTCATTAGAGTCGGAACTGTTTTTAACAAAGCTTTTTGCTTTTACATGAGAAGTAGAATTATTTTTGTCACAATTAATTATCTTTGCTTTAAGGGAGATTTTACTTTCAGAATCTGTCATTATTTTGAATGAACAGGATTTTAATAATTTTTCAGGAATGAAAAGTTTTCTTTCTGTTTTAATCTGTAATAATAATAGTTCTTAATTGTAAAAAATTAAAATTCAAAAATATATTTGATGATAATTAATATGATAAATAGAATTAATAAAGCTTTAACCTAATACAAATCAACATGAAATATTTATAAACAGTTTGTTGATAGGAATATATTTATTTTGCTAAAACATTAGAAAAATGTTCTTCCGCTTAAAAAACTATTATTAGTTCCACATATACATAGCATTAGTTAAAAAAAAAAAGCAGAAAAGAAAGAATAGAATATATTCAATTTCAAAAATGACAATTTTATAGGGTGTTCTTAAAATGCTATAAAAATAAATTGAAATGCAAAAAATTTAATTCAAGAATATCCCTTAAAACATTGCAAATGCTAATATAATTAACTGTTTTGCTATATGTGTAACTAGTGTTTTGCTACTAGTTAGCCCCTGGTCACTATGTGCTCAAATACACCAAAAACGGAACATTTGTTTCTTATCTGTCAAATTTGAGATTTTTCATTTATTTAGTATAACCTTGTATATAATGTTTTTCTTTCTTTTTTTTTCTGTAGACCAAACTGAAATTTTCTTTATATGAAATTGGCAACTTACAAACTATCGATTTACCGATTCAGTTATTTAGGTAATTATTATAATTTTTATCTTAAAATAAAAAAATTATAATTTCTGAAATGAATAAAATATTATTTAAATTCTGAACTAAATATTTTTTAAATGCAACTTTTATGTAGCCTCGACACACCGAATGCAAACTGAAATTTGTGTAGCCTCGACACGCCAAATGCAAACTGAATTCTCAAGCCAGGGAACAACCAACATTTTTCGATCAAAAAAGACAGAAATTGAAATCAAATAACAAAAATATACAAACATAAATAGGAAATAAACTATGATAATTTAAAGAAAAATTTCTAATAAGATTGGGATTTAGTTTTCTAAAAAACCCGATTAAAGACTCGAAGCAAGAGAAAATAGTAAGGCGACACTTCTGGCATGAGAGTTCGCACATGCGCAGAAATATGGACTCCACAGGCTTATTCCTTTATTATATACGATGCTATAAAAATATTACGATTACAATAAAAATAAAATGAAATGAAACAAAAATAAATATTTTTGCCATTAATTCCTGTGCTAGGAAATAAAAGAAAAATTTCCACTTGAATTTTAATATTTGTCACTTAGATTTGATGCTTGCTACTTCAATATAATATTTTTCACTTTGATTTAATATTTGGTGTAATTTATATATGCTTCGCATGAACTGCAGCACTATTTATACTTCACATTTTATCAAAGAATGGATTCAAAATGATATTTTTATAGCTCTATAAGCAGGAGTATTAATATATTTTTATAAATTTACAGTTTTTATTCAGTTAATCCAAAACGCTTTTGGCATATTCATAGCCCTCTTCATCAATACAAACTTTAACTAGCCTAGTTAAAGTTTGTATTGGCTCAGCTCTATAAGCAGCAGTTATATTAATACTCCTGCTTATAGAGCTGTAAAAATATCATATTAGCAAAAAGCAGCATACTGGAATTTTATAGAATAATAGATTCAAAATAATTGTAACTGGTTCTAAGATTATTTTAATATTATTTCCAGCACTAATAATGCTTCAGAAGGTTTCAATAAGGTGATTAAACAAGAAGCTACATTAAGAGAATGATGCCAGTATCTCATTTTATAACTTAAGTTTTGAATGCATTAAGAAATGGTCTGAAAATTAAAGTAATGACAGAAATACTTCAAAGCAAGGATTAGGTAAAATGGATACGAATCTTCGCCGATTTTTAAAACTCCGTTTCCTGCAACCACTAGATGGCATTAGTGTTTGTGAAAAGATGGCGTCCGGTGGTCACTGCTGTTGTGCTGCTTCTTTTTGCAGCAATTATAAGAAGAAAACACCAGAAATATCATTCTTCCGATTTCCCAGAGATGCTGGAAGATATGTGTAATAATAGCATAATAGTATTGTAATCATCTGCCGTCTTATGCGTTCTTCGAATGTAGAATTTAAATATGGCCGACGAACAAATATTGTTCAAAAGGCT